>CM070821.1:35913818-36078818 GCA_036326025.1 Chrosomus eos
ACAGTGTGGCATGAGTCTGAGGAGGCTGCCGGCCTGTTTGTCTACTTGAAGTCATGTGCAGTCTGGACAGAATCAAACTAGTCTAGACTTCAAACCATAAACTGAGGGGTGTTTTGTGCCGCTGTGTGACTTGGCCTTCAATGGCCTTTTGGGAGTAGGTGGATGCATGATGACTAATAATAACTGACAAGAAGATTCCTGTAAGGTCAGTGTGAACGCATTGCACAACCTTCCATGGTTTGTTCTCAGAGAATGGCTTTAAAAAAATTCCAGTGATTTTGCCTGAAAAACTGTTCGTTGAACATTTGTCACCAGATGTGTTGTTTGGGGCATTCAGCATACCTTGCTTGAAACCATGTGGATGCCATCCAGCCAAGTCTCCCTTCCATTAGTTATATCTTGGCACTGCTATGTGCCCGCCAAATGATGTAAACTCTTTCAAATATGCAGGAGGTGGATCAAGCACTTTGGAAAGGCAGAAAAGAAGCATGCGCCACATGAGGCCTCTTCTTTTGGGAAACAAAAACAGGAAAACAGAACAAACGAGCGCTTGCCATGTTGACGGCGAGCATCACGATAAAAACAAAGCAGTAATAGAAGCTGTTAGATTGCTGCTCTGGGATGCAGCCCAGATTTTCGCTCACACTCTTGCACAAGCGTGGCATGCACAACTGCAGACTCATTACGGCACGCTCACTCCCATGTGGAGCGCTGACGAAAGCACTTTCCTTCTGTTCTCGTCTTGTCTGTCCACAGCCATGGTAAGCTAGTATGTGTCACACATGCTCCTGCTCTGGTGTGTGCGGGGTCTGAAGGAAGGAAACTAAGCCTGCCTGCTTGGAATTGCTGTTTTTCCCTGTTTGTTGAGCTGCAGGGGCCTGCTGCCGTTTTCTTCTTCGTTTCTTTCTCTCCCAACCCAACTGTGTCTTTTCCCCTCCACCCTAATTGCGTGTTGTCAACACCGCTCAAGGTCACTCCCAGCTCTCCACCGTGAGCGCTCCCAAAAGCAGCAGAAATGATTCTGACGTGTGAATGACCGCCTGCTTAGACCTCTCGAATGTGGGTGACTGAAAATGTACAACTTTGCCAAGCTTGCAAACCTCTATGACTATAACAGAGATGAGTGGCTTAATAAGAGCTGTGTTGCTCCTGTAGTATTCTGCAAGAAATTGTTATGGTCTGTTGCACTCGCTTACTTAGAGATCTCAGTGGAAGCCTTTCAGTCACATTTGAGAGGAAAAGTATTTGGGTGCGGGTGTATACTACTTTTTGGCATCTCATGCCATGAGCATCTCGTTTTTAAAAAGGTTCTTCAAACTGAAACTGTTCGGTTCCGCCAGCCGTTTTTAAACGTAAATACACTTCTTTGTGTACACCTTTGTGTTTGCAAATTATAGCTTGGTAACGTTAACAAACTGATGCTTCGGACAGTTGATTGGCCAGGCTGCATTGTCACGTTACTCACGTGTGTGGAAGTTTAAACATATAAAGCAAGCGCCCAAAAAGCCGTGTATCAGACAGCACGCGAACAGTGAAATGAGCTCTCTTTCATGTCTTCTTGACCTTGAACAGACAGCCTCAAACAAAATTGTCAAAATGCTTTTAAGTTTTGGCAAGTATCCTTGTAAACATTGTCAGTTACCTCTTAACTGAACATAAACAGTTGAGAAATAAAAACATGTGTAACAGTAGGCTTATATTGGATCTGTGGATCTTTAAAGTGACAGCAGTCTAATATAGTGTTGTCAAAAAACTCGGTACTTCGGTATCAAGTCGGTACTAAAAAAATGTAACTGTACGGTACTAGCTTTTCTAGGTACCGAGTACCGGGTTAATCTGGTTCTTGATGCACTGTCTGAAAGGTGCACAGTTGCGTCCTCTTCATAAATACACTGAGACATGGCGACCGGCGATGCTAATGCAGTGGCTCTGAATCCACTTGTTGACACAAAAGATCCACATATGGAAATATTTTGGATTAGACTAATGTCACGTTGCCATAAGGGGCCTTTCACATGCAAATTCGCAATTTTAAATGTAGGCGTGTGGCAAGCGCGCTCATAATAAAAACTAATAAAAACTAATAATAAAAACTCCCGCGACAGACGCCGCGGGAAAGCAAGCGCTTGTGGAAAGAATTTGCATGCGCATAAAACGCGATATGTGAACGGCCTCTAAAGTGGTATCGGGGTAGTTTTACGAGTACATGAGCACAGTATCGGGCCAACACCAGAGTATTGGTATCAGTTATCCAGATACCATAGGGTGCTTCCCTATTTATGTCATTAATATATTACATCAGTCCCAGTTCTGGATAACTCTTAGCAGGTTTAAAAAGCCCTTTTAAAATTAAGTATGAATGCAGTTTTGGATTAAATAAAAGTACAGTCAAGTCAAACAAATCTCCTGTATTGGTAACACTACAATAAGACACCATTCATTAACATTATTTAATGCATTATCTAACATCAACACATTGAGTGAACAATATATTTTTACAACATTAATTCATGTTTGTGAATGTTATTTAATACAAACACTTGATTGTTCATGTTTGTTCACTTCATTCATTGTGCATTAAATAATGTTAACAGATAAAACTTTTGATTTTAAAAATGTGTTAGTACATTTTTAAATTAACCCCAAGGAGAATAATTGCTACAGTATATTATAGATTATATTATACATTATAAACTATTGTTTATTGTCATTTTAGGTCATTTTATCTAATCTTAATTGTAAAGTGTTTTTTAAAATTTCCATATTTGTAACCGTGATAAACACTTTAATATATGTACATTTAATCTAAATTAAGCTTTGGTACTGAGAACCATGAATTTTTACTGGTATTGGTACAGAATACTGCAATTCTGGTACCGTGACAACACTAGTCTAATATTCCCTCTGCTTACTGTGTTTTATTTAATCGAACAACAAAAGACAAATAATCACTCATTGCTCTTGACTGAATAACTTTTGTAACTTTAATAAGGATTAATGTTTCGAGGCTGGTAAAAATATATATATATGGCCACATTGGCCAGTACATTTTCTTAAGTCACCAGCCATTGGTAGTTGTGGCAAAAAGTTAGTTTAGTGTATATATATATATATATATACTTTTATGAAGCTTTTTTTTTATATTGGAGCTTGATACACCCAATTCTCTTTCACATTAATAATAAGAGTGCCTTTGATAATATTCACAAATCTCCTTTTGTATTCTGAAGAAAGTAAGTCATACAGGTTTGTAACGACATGTGGGGTGAGAAAGATTCCTTTCAACTGACATTGTGGCAGAATTTAAGCAGACAGTGAAACTGTGTGTTATAAGCCCACATGCTTGTGCCCCAGGTTAGACCGCTCGCATAAACCACAAGAACCAGATCTGCACCTTTCAAGCCCTGCTGTCTGCTTCTCAGCGTTTCATTTTCATGATAATGAGCTTCACCTGCGCAGGAGTCATATACACTTATCAGTGTTTGCAATTGCAACGTGCACATGAAAGGGATGGGCTTTGTGTGATAAGATCATTTACTTTCCCATGATCTCTGCCATCAGTGGGGGAAGGGATTCCAGACAGACAAGATGTGTTCAAACAACATGTCAATTAATATGATTGAGCATTAAAAAAATTCCAGGAGCTGCATGTCTCCAGTAACAAATGATTCCCGACAGTAGTTTATTTAGAGACATGCACAACGTTTTTGTGGTTTGCGAGGTACTGGGCAGATGTGGTATTTGATGCTCAGTTGAGCGCTGCTGCACATAAGTCATGTGAGGGCGTGATGATAAAGTCATACCCACCCCTTGCACTTCCCTTTTGTGTTTTTTTTCTAAGTTGTTTTGACAGGGTACTTGGCTAACACCCTCTTTTGAAGATCATTCAAGATATAGTGATCTCAGTTCTGTTTAAACCTGGCAGCATTCTGTTCAACCAGACATTTCAGAGAACTGCTTTTTTGGAACGGTACTATTTTATTATACACTACTATGTTTATACACTATTATAGCTTTAGTTAATATTTTTAATTAGCTTTTATTTTTTAGTTTTTCATTTTAATTTTAGCTTAATTGTTAAAAAGTGCTTTCGTCCTTTTTTTAAATTACTAATAGTTATTTTTTTTTCAGTTTTAGTTTTACTTCTGTTTTTAGTTTTTATTTATTTTTTTCAGTTAGTAACTTGTTGCAGATCTAATATGTATATTTTATTTTATTTTGGCTTTATTTTAATTACAATAAATGTTTAATTAAATTATAATAACTCGAAAAAGTTATTTCAATAAGGAGGAACAATGGTTTCATTATAAAAGCTGGGGACTCTTTTTAATGATGAGCCTAGAAAATGCTGTGATGATGGCAGGAAGTGATGTGAAGGTGTTTTTCCCTCCTTGTCGATGGTGCCAAACATGACACACTGCATGAATGCATGATAACAAGATTTATTTTGTGTGCTTTTATAGACGGGTGACGTTCTGCTTAGTTTATTACTTACAGGCATGTCAAAAGCTTATCATTGGGATATCAAAATCGACTTGTGTTTTTTCCGTAAATGTGGCTGACGGAAGCAGAGAAGAGTCCCAGACATGAGTGCGTTTCCTTCTTCCATTTGGGTCTCATCAGCTCTTCTGCTCTGCACTTCCTTCCCTGGCTCCTCAAATAAGCAGAACTCTGACCTCTGACCCTCGCCTCACTTGAGGCGGATGTGATGTGATGGAATCTTTGCTGTCCTTTGAGGACTATTGTTGGGTTTGTTGCTTTTTGCAGGCAGATAAGATAAACTCTGAAGTTCAGAGGCTAATCTAGTCCAGGATATTATTTCGTATTTTTAGCATAATGACACAAGCGGATAAAATTTGAATATGTTTGGTTATAAAACAAAATAAAATATCCCACAACCCTACAGGATAGATGGATTTGAGAATGGATATATAATATTATATAATAATATATAAATTACTATATATATCTCAAACATAAGAAAAAAGAATCAGTAGAAAAAGCAGATAATGACCTGGTGGAAAACTACCAGTATATTTTCTTTTACTTTTACAGACATTTTCCTTCAACTCTAAAACACAATGCCATGCGTAATACAAAATATGGGTATGCGTAATGAAAAAACTACGAATACAGAATACAGAACAATACAGAAATTCCTTCATATAAACGGTACATTGGGCGTATTTTTACAACTTTTCTTAGCGTGCAGACAATTTCTGCATCAGCATGTGTAATGACGACAAATGGAATTTTTTGTTCCATTTTTTGTTCCTGGATGTTTTTTCCTTGCAAAGATGGGCCCGATTCTGCTGGATGCTCATCAGGCTCTGAGAGCACAATAAGAGCTTCTGTGGCCCTGATTCAGGCTGATATCATGCTTTAAACTATTTAGATGGAGATCACATGTTTTGGGCACGCCGTGACTGAGAGTCCGCACTTAGCTCACTTAACAGGAAAATGTTTGACCTCCAGCAGACAATCAGTCACTTGTTTAGCAGGTTGAGGATGCGGCTTGAAGCCTCTCTGTCAGAGAGCTGCTTGAAATATGGGCTGTTTCGCTGTTTGTAATGCTGCTCTCCTGAGAGGAAACTCAGCACAGCCAGAGAGATGGAATGAAAAGAGGTCAAATGTCTTGTCAAAATCCTGCCAAAACTGAAAAGCTGACAACATTGATCCTTTTGACATCTGTAGTGGGAGTTGCCTTCACATACATAGGGTTGCAGAGACATTCTGCCTTGATCTATTGACTTGTTCAGTGTGTTTGTGTGTATTTAAAGGTGAAGTGTGTAACTTTCATTAAACACTTTCTTCTGTCCCAGCTATGCGGAGACCGCTATAAACCATCCATATGTTGAATGGAACAACCTCACGTACACACTATGGGGTTTTTAGTATCCTGACCAACTCAACCAATGGTGTGATTTTGAAGCAGCCCACTCATTTTTTTAGTCATTATAAAAATAATCATTATTTATTTTATAAATAATGGCATAAATAGGTTTCTGATCACATGTTGGGCATCAATAACCTGTAAATATAGACGGTTAATGATGATGTGTTCATCTGTGTGACGTCTCAAATTGTAGAAGTGTATAATGAGTCATTTTTGCAGCTTATGCCGGGTTCAGACTACACGATATCAGCCCGATTTTGGCACGATCTGTTCAGATCTGTAGGGTGTCGTGGTGATTCGTAAATGACAAAGGGCGTCAGGATGCAAGAATCGATCGTTTAATCTCATATAGTGTGTCATAGCTCTTGTGAAGTCAGCCGCTAGTTACACCTTCTCGATGACATCACGCACGTCGTTCATGAAGGCAAGCGACGATTGGTCAGGAAGCAATGTGGAGTCTGACATGTTTCTTTTCACATAAATCACATAATCTGACACACTGACTATCGTAAGACAAAAATATTGTGTAGTCTGAACCCTGCATTAGGGGCCTTTACACGACAACGTTTTTAAAGAAAAACTGAAAACTTTTTATGCGTTTTGGCCCTTCATGACAGCAGCCTTTTGGGGGCCTGAAAACTTTTGAAAACGATACCGTTATTGTCTACCGTTAGGTCGTTATTGAATTTGTGAAAACGGTGACGTATAAACCTGTTCAGTCTATAGGCACGTGGTGTTTCTTTACAAAGTGACATCACCAAGTAATACTGGCCTGGCATAAATAACACAGCGTTTTTTATTAACGTTCGTGGATCCATGTGAACGGGGATTATTTTGACGATGTTGTCGTCTGTACTGGAGAAATGTAAAAGGAAAAACTTTCATAGTTTCAATAAATTGAAGTTTATAGTATGTTTTCATCACACAACAAGCTCTCTTATCGTAACAGATCAAGAAAATTTGATTCCTTAGGGCTTAGGATATGACCCTGTATGAAAGTAAACGTGCATTGCTGTGTTTGCTCTCACCAGCTTGTGAATGCAAAACATGGGTTTTTCAGTTATGGTTATTTAAATAAAACATTTTCCTTCTCGGCATTGCCACTCTAGTTATTGGCTATATGGAAATTATAAAGAGTAACACATATTGAATGCACTGTGCGAAATACAATCACTGTAGTGATCCCTGTAATTTATGATTGTTACATATTGAATGCACTGTGCGAAACAATCACTGTAGTGATCCCTGTAATTTATGATTGTTAAAAAAAAATACATATTTTGTTTTATTTATAGAGGTGTAAATTCTAAACTCAAAGACCTTACCTTATCATGCATTCGTAATCAGTCAATTTAAAGGCATAGTTCGCTCCCAAAATGTCACCATTTACTCACCTTACATGTTGTGCCAATTTTTGACAGTGATGTTAATGCTTAAAAGTGTCCCAACTGAGCTGAATGCCCTCTAAATTATGACCGAATTTTCAGTGAACTATCCCTTTAACCACTTTGTCCTCCACAAATGTGTAAATACTAGTGTACTGTGGTATTGTAACTGGGTGTCGTGTGATTTGTCTCACTACATTGAAGCCTCCTGCTCTATTTTATTCTCTTCTGACACATTGAGCTGACAGCTGTAGGCATCACATGAACTCAGCGTGGAGCTCATATTCATACAAACTTCAGACCTCTCTAGCCAAATACACCACCTTTATAGTAAAAGAACAGTAGAAATAGAAACTGACACTTTAAAAATAATATCCTCCTTGAATCCACCTACAACATGCTATGATGCCTTAACATAGCTGTAAGTTTGTACAGAATATTCTGGCTTCATAGTGCTATTGCTTATGTCAAGTAAAATATATATTTATATTCAGTTTGTCATTTGACAAGAAAGGAATTTTATTTTTATAGATAGTGGAGTCAATATTGAAAAATCATTTAAAATTCATCCTGGAAATAAATATTCTGCACTATTTTTAGGTCACTACAAAATTCAATTTGTGACGTTGGTCATGTATATGTCATTGATGTTTTCACTTAAATTGTGATACTGACAATATAATTTGAAAAGTAATGTCTTAAAGAAAATGCAAAAGCAAAACGATTTCACTTGTGGTTTTCAGGCATATGATCTGCTCAGACAATCAAAACTTTCAAGAAACAGCTGAAGACACACTTCTAACTAATCCACAAGGTTCTTCCTTTCTCTTTATTTCTGTACATAAATAGATACATATATAAATAAGTAAATAAATTGGCTGTGATATTCTTCAGTTTCTGCTAGATGAATGAATGTAAACCTGCACTTTCCTTTGGTTGATAGTTCTTGCACTTGCAGTGATCCAGACAAGTGCTTGTTTTTCTAACGGAGTAAAAAGTTTCCCTGCGGGTTTCAAGAGGAAACAGACTCTCTGACCACTCTCTGCTTATGTTTAGTCACCAGAGAGATTTGTTTATAGATGCTCCAAAAAAATAAGTGGTGAATTATTCAAGGATGTTGCATTGCTAAATAATTGATCAATTTGATTATTCGCCACTGCAGTACTTTCAGACCAACTACATAAAAATGAAAGCGTTAAAGGGATAAAATCCAGAAATAAATTACACGTTTGTCATCATTTACTCACCCTCGTGTCGTTCCAAATCTGGATGACTTTCTTTATGTGGAACATACCCATTTTGAAAAACGTTGGGAACCAGAAACATTGGAGGCTTTTGACTTCAATTAAACGGACAAAAAAACAGAGACATTTCAGGTTCCATACATGAGTGCCGTTCTCTCCTATACATGTTTAAATCAGAAAATTACTTTGTAAATTTATGCAAATTCCTATTGTTCTCTGGAGTCTTGTAAAATACTGAAGTGTTGTGAAATTTATATGTGGTTTTGATGTGTAGCTGAACAGTATGAAGTGTTGAGTGGCACTTATGTAGGGAGTCATGCCTGTTACCGCAGTTTAAGGCCCCCGAGTGATTGTTAAATATATATGAGGCTATTTCTGGATGGGAGTGTTGAGAACTGTAAGTCTGCACAATAATGTGAGCAACTAAAGGTCGCTGAACAATATGGTGCATGAGGCCTCACTTCTTACAAAATCAGGGGAGGTTGTTTCAGCTCAGCAGTGACTCAGAGCTGGATTCTTCGGCCTCTGGATCATGGTGAGAAACAGCTGAGGATACTTATTATCTGAGTAATTTGCTTGTGATAATTAAATCAGTCCTCCACCCGGCTTAATGCAGCCGTAGAGGCAGCGCTGCAGTGGACCGTGAGATATAGGGAGAATGTGGGAGTTTGAATGCAGAGGATTCATGCTTTAATGTGCACTTTGAAGAAGCTTAAAGGGATAGTTCACGCAGAAATGAAGATTCTGTCATTGTTTACTCACCATTGTGTTGCTCCAAACCTGTATGGCTTCTTTTTTTTTCCATGGAAAACTTTTTGCATATAATTACAATAAATGGGGTCTGAAGCTTTCAAGCTGTGGTCCATACGAGTCTGTTAGCAATTTTCTAATCTTCTGAAGTCGTTTGATAATTTTGTGTAATTTAAATCATTATTCCCACAAAAAAAAAAAAACTTGACGTGTGCCCTTGCTCTTTATGGCACTTTCATGTGAGTTCATGAGAAAAGCAGCAATATCCGATTCTTAAAAGAATCGTCTTTTGAGTCAGATCTTCTTAAGGAATCAGATGGTCCAGTTCATTAAACATATACATGATTCATTATTGAATCTGAGGCCCTGTTTACACCTGGTTTTAAGATGTGTTGGTCGATCAGATGACAAGACGACGAGGAAGACATATATACCATTTTACACCTGGTATTTTAATGTCTGTTTTTTCCACTTTCAACCAATTCTGTCCTGATTTCTATGAGGGGAGGATCTAATGCATGTTTTTTTCAGATCTTTCAATTTAATGGACAAAATAAGCTTGTGAAATTTACGTATGAACTCGCATGGAGACAACGGAAAAACATATGAGTAGCAGCTTTCGTTTCTGCTCTGACAGCTGCAAGATCATGCAGATTGTGTGTGTTAGAAATCAGGAATGGTGAGAGAACATTGTGATTGGTACATTTTTCATCTTCAAACCAAACTTGGGTCTCCAGCCAAAGTTTAAATCCCGTCTGGCTAGCGCACTTCCCATAATGTTGAAACGTTACGTCAATAGGAGGAGAGTAGACAGTCTTTTCTGGCTGTTTGAACACATTCGAGTCGACCACATGAGCGTCTACACCAGTGGTTCTCAATCTTGGTCCTAGAGAGCCACTGCTCTGCACAGTTTGTATGTCTCCCTCATTTAACACACCTGATTCAGATCATCAGCTCGTTAAGAAAGAGCTTTATTAACTGAAGTGGGTGTGTCCAGATAAAGGAGACATATAAAATGTGCAGAGCAGTTGCTCCCTAGGACCAAGATTGAGAACCACTGCTCTACACTGTAAAAGAAATCCGCTCAAATGCGTTTTCGACAATAGGAAGTGGTCGAAAGTGGACAAGCTCAAAACCCAGTTTAGTTTTAGACCCAGTTTAAAATTATATTTAGCGTTGTCCACTTGTGATCCCATTGAACAAAATGCATCTTAATACCAGGTGTAAACGGCATAACTGATTTGGTTTAATTCGTGATTTTATTTAATTCAGTTCAATGATTTGGTCACAGCAGTTAACAGCCCACTGCAGGGGAAGATTCTCCGTGAATAACTCCTTGTATAACTATTACATTTAGTCTGTTCCTAAAGCTATCGCAAAGCTATTACTGACTACATACAACAGTGCATTCATATGGACTACATTTATGATATTTGCACTTTTTGAAGCTTGAAAGCCTCACCTCCATAGGGACTAATTGCATGGAAAAGAGCAACTTTTGGGAAAAAAGCAGCCAACATATCTTATTTTTGGTTCCATGTAAGAATTAAAGACATAATTTTTGGGTGATGCATTGGCTATAATTATGCATGCTTAATTCATTAATGCAATCGATCACTTTGAAGTGTTTATTTTCCCTGGAAAGACCCGATGTGCTGTTGAATCAAGCTGAGCAAACATGGGCAGAAGCTCCGCCCACTACTGAGAGACAGTCATCCTGACCACCGCTGCCCTGATACATGATCAGAGAGTCAGCTGCAAAGGGTATTCCTGTGTGTTTGTTTTTTAATGTCAGATGAAATGGTTCGGGTTGAAAGACCGTCACATGTCACAGTGTCAGGCTGTGCTCAGAAATGTAATGGACTCGAGCAGTTCAGGGGTGTGCAGCATGATGGGTGACTATGCAGAGCATTTCCTGTCTGTCTGATAAGAAGGAATGCTGCGCAGACCATCGTCCCTCCCCCATCTCCTCTAAAGACTATATGACACAGAATGCATTTACTTCTGCAATGTGAGCGCGAGACACACTGTGTAGCTGGAAATAACGTAGGGTGGGACTTCATTTTATCCAGCGGCTTATTGCTATTGAATGGTGATGATATCATTAGTGCTTGTTATTACAATAATGAATTACTATTACTATTCCTCATATTTGTGGATGGGGTTTTGTAAGACTCTTAAGTATTATCAATGTGGAACTTGTCTCATGTGTGCAACTTTACTTACTGTATACTGTAGCAACCACTTAGTAATGGACTAAAACCCCTCAGAACAATCCCAATTCAGACCCTGCATCCTTCGAAGGCTGCTTTCGAAGGCCGAATGAGTAACCGCGGCGCGATGAAGGCTGTTGTAATTCAAAGACTCCACCAAATGCACCCTTTGTTTCCCGGGCTTTGAAGGCTAGAAAGAGTGGATCATTCACAGCCTAGCCTTCATTGCACGTTGATAGTTTATACTCTTTATGTACATAAATGGACCAATGTGAACATATTTAGACAGGTTGTGAACCCTGTTTTGTTTTTAGATACTGTAGCTGAATACAACTTTCAAAAAAGTCCAGTACAATGCTGCCTCTTTTCTAAAGCAGCCTACCTCCGTAGGCTAGACTATTCTGTTTAACAACACTGTGCGACCTTCATGGACTTCAAAGAATGCAGCCTCTGTATTGAGACACAGCTTCTAGTAACTGCATAGCAACGCCTAAGAAACCACCTAGTGTCAGACTAAACCCCACTCAGAACAATTTAGTAACTGGGTAGCAACGCCTAAGCAACCACCTAGTGTCATACTAAACCCTTCTCAGAACACTAGTAACTGCATAGCAACCCCACATAGCAACCACCTAGTGACACACTAAACTCGGTAACGCTTCCTTTTACAGTCCAGTTACCCATGTAAATACTATGTACTTATTTTAGTAACTACAATTACTGGGTAATAACTAGTACTAACTAACCCTGAACCTACCCCTAAACCTACCCGTTCCATTTACTTACCTTATATTAGCCAGTACTTTCTAGGTAAGTACACTGTAAGTACTGTACTGTACTGTAAAAGGAAGCGTTACCCTAAACTCCAATCAGAACACTCTAGTAACTGGGTAGCGACGCCTAAGCAACCACCTAGTGTAATACTAAAGCCTACTCAGAATACTCTAGTAACTGGTTAGCACAGCCCTAGTGTGCCCATAGTGACATACTACTGTAGTAGAAACACTAGAAAATGCATAACTAACAATTCAAAGCAATCTCCTAATAACATGCTAAAAACCACTCAGAACACTGTAATAACTGCATAGCAACACCTAGCAACCACCAGCATTATGGCATAGAGATTTGGAAGATTATGGAAGGCGTTTTTTTTCTTCTTCTTTAGAGTGTCTGTGATTTGTGCACTTTGAAACCATAAATGCTTATGAGGAAAGGAAAATAATTGAATTCTGATTTCCTATCGAAGCCTTTCAGAAATCTTTTTCTCCTTTCTGCTCAAGTGTGGTTAGTTGTCATACTGGTTTGTCCTTCGTGTGAATATGGAGCATGAGCAAACGTGAGCTCAGCGTGGCACTGTACCCTTGGTTATGTCATTCTGGCAGCAGTGTGTGCAGTAGCAGCACAGTCACCTGGCTCTGCTCAGCTTTCTCTCCTCATAGATGACGGGCTTTATTTTTAGACGCCTAATCTCTTTTAAAAGTTGTCCAGAATCCTCCACCAGGCTTGAGCAGCTCCCCTGCTGTTGTCAGCTTCAAAATTGGTGAGCTATAAAAAGATATTTAAAAAGCCCGAATCTGCACAAAATAGACAGACTGAAGATGAGCTGCAGTTACACAACAGAACACACACCCAGAGGAATATCATGTTGCTCTTGCTGGAGATATAATGGTGTTCTCAGCTGTTTAATTTGATGAATTTCTAATAATAGGGGCTTTCGCACCGGGTAGTTATAGGAACTAATAGGAACAAGCCACCAGGACAGTCCCCTGAAAAAGACCATTTTTTTTTGTTTTCATTTACACCTCCAGTTGACACAACTTTTAAAGTGACGTAAGCATCACTTACGTCCTGCCACTCTGGATTTCAATTTTGACGGCACGGCCGACTTTTATTTTGGCGGTGCTGAGAACGACTTAGTCTGAGCACACAATGCTCATATCGTCTGTCTTTATTAGTTTAACAGTCCTATCTTACACGTGATTAGATAGAGCTGTTACACAAAGAAAGTAAACGAAATAGGAAACATAATTTGCCGTGTGGTTGATGCCCAGTGTGGCTTGCTGAGCAGAAATACAATCATTTTTCGCTTTGTCCCTTCAAAGTCGCGTTGGACTTCCTCAGCGTAAAGGTTGAGAAGTGCCTGTACTTTGGCATCAGTCCATCTATCACTCTTTCCATGTTCAAGGAGTAAATATATAGGTTATAAACAGTGTGTACATGGCTTTTTATTAAAAATGCAGGGGTTTCGCATGGGTTCGGCCAATCAATGTACGCTTAAGTCACTGGTAGTTCCTGTCCTGTAGTGCTGGGCATACTCTGTAGTAGGAGATAATTTAGTTCCCCTCAAAGGCGTTCCTAGAACTAAAATCGTTCCCAGTTACTGTGGTGAGAACACACAAAAAAAGCGGGTACTTCCGCCAATAGTTACAGGAAAAGGATCCTCCGGTGTGAAAACCCATAATGTTTTTTTTAATGTATTTTTGTATTTTGTATTTTTTTTTTAAACACACATTCTCATATTCCATCCTTAATACACAGACCTCATCCCAACTAGCCTGACACACAGCATTGCCTCAACATGTATCCTTGATCACGACCATTGACTTGCACTGTGCCTGGCTAGAATAGTTAACACAATGCTACAGTTTAAAGTCCAACTGTCAGTTTTTCCATGTTTGGGAGGAAAAGGGGAATTCCTTTCAGGCTGATTTGTTGAGACTGGGCAGATCCTCTAGGCACACTGCTGGTAGTGTACGAGAGGAAAGGAGGAGTCCGCTTGGCATGAGCGGAAATAACTCTGTTGGCTGCTTTGTGGCTATTGTGAAACTGGGGGAGTTTAAACTCTCTGTGACTGGGAAATAAAGACATCACATTATAAATGCTGCAGGCAAAGCGGCCACTTGTGTGTGCAAGAACTATAGGTCCAAGAAATTGTGGGGAGTGAGACAGAAAGAAAGAGAGAGAGAGGAGAGAGAGAAAGAGAGAGAGACCTTCCTCAAGGCCAGGATGTTCAGCCTTTAGGAAGGAAGTGTCCAGTGTTTCAAACACACAAATAAATGAGGTCATCCATCACTGGGTTCTTTTGCCCCAATCATTAAACCTCTTCCTTCTGTCCCGGGCTCTTTCATCAAACACTGTTGCTCTAAATAAACACAAACACATGCGAGACAGTATCTGTAGAACATGCTGATTAAACCAATACACTATAATGGTAATTTGTAACTATTTTATGCTTTTGGTAAATTTGTGGAAAATTCGTATCTCGTTTGACCTGCTGATGGTTAGGTTTAAAGGTGGACCTTCATGCTTGGCATCATACAAATTCATACAAAATCACTGCCTTACCACCTTAAAAAATAGATGTTTTTTTCATGAGACTGGGTTGGCTTGAACTCAGTGATCTCCTCTTCACATGAAGTGCTAGATTGCTTTCAAGAGGGAATGTTCTCATGGAAAATTCACATGACTCGCCCTCATGTTGTTCCAAACCTCTGTGAAACACAAAATAAGACATTTTGCTGGATGCCCAATCTTCTCTTTTTTTATACAATATATAGAGACTCGGACTGTTGATCTTAAAAAAAGAAAGAAAAAGCACCATTAAAGTGGTCATTATATCTCTCAATAAAATGTCTTAGTAAAATTATCTTAGTTTTATAATCAAAGCTCTGTTGTTTATATTGTCGGAGGCAAAAAAATATAATGCAACGCATTACAATGATGATTGAGAGATGTACAAATAAACATGCCTCAAAAGTCGGATAGATCATTTGATATTCACATTTTAAAATGTGAATATCCGTGATTTTATCATCTAAATCATAGACCTTTAACTCTTCTGACAAACAGATGGCAGTGGCATGTCGTCCAATCAGATAGATTTCTCCAAAAACAATCGTATCTGTCCCGCCCGGGTGTTCTATATTAGGCTCAAATGGTGGAAAATCTCAGACGGGAAGTTTCCATTTGGTCTGCTGGTGGTGATGGTCTTTCTTGAGTGGCTTGAGATGTGGAAACAGAAGGACACACCCCAACACACACACACATGATGGTTTCCATGTTGTATGGGGACTTTCCATAGACAGACATAATGATTGTTATTCTGTACAAACTGTATATTCTATCCCCCAACCCAAAAACTACCCATTTTCACTAAAAATCATTTAGTATGATTTATATGCTGCTTTCCTCATCTGGACCGAAAATTACATTTTGACTACATAGTGTTGGGATACCTGAACCACACACACACCACTCACCACACACACACACCACACACACACACACACACACACACACACACACACACACACACACACACACACACACACACACACACTCACTCACCCTGCATGCTACTGTTAGGATCTAAAGTCTCACCCGCTCTAAAAAGTGGCCCAATCCATTACTACATAACCTGTCATGCATGACTAGCACTCATTCAGCCAGTTGTTGTATTCAGTTGTGGTGTGAACAGATCATAAGAAACCAGATCAAGCCTATATTAAAAAAAGACTGTTGTGTTTTAGTGAGAGAACTCAACAGCCAATCTGTGTTTGCAACCTATACCTTTAATCTCCTACACCTGCACTATAGCAACACTTAGTCTTCTGTAAATACCAGTTTAGTATGATTATGTCTCGAGACAGGAAGTTTAGCTTGTGGCAGGCGTTTGCCTGGTAACAGAAGAGCAGGAAGCTAACTGCAAACAATGTAACGTCAGATGAAAGCCAAGATTTCTTTTTCTTGATCTAATCGGAGAGTCAAAACAAATTACTACATTTCAAAAGAAAAACTTTAGTGACTCCACATGCGATGCAGTCAGGAAGAGAGAATGCTAAAACTGATGGAAAGTTCATCTCGGCATGGTGCTATTCACTTGCTTTGTAACTTTGATAACAAGTGATCTTTTGAAGCTCTTGAGTGGGTACAATTCCCTTTTCTGTGTGGAAGCATAAATCTGATGAAAGCCTTTATAGAAGTCTCATATCTTGATGACAGCATGTGTAGAAATCAATCCGTGGTCTCCCTCCTCAAGGATATCGCTCTTATTCAAGGATATTCCTTACCATGACCTGCTAAACTGTCTCCTCTGACTGTAGAGGATATTAAAAATCCTTCATAAAATTCCTAATTAATAACTTTGAGTGATGTTGATGGGTCAAAATATGGGCTGCTATTTTCTAACTTTACATGAATCGTCTATCACCCATTGTGATGTTGAGCGGGGCACTTAAAAAGGGGATAGTATTTCAAGCTCGGTCAAGATTTAAATTTGAATATTTGCATCTTCACACAAGGCTATTGCATCGCTTCAAAAGACTTGGAATTTAGTGTGTCGTTTTTCATATCTTTTTGCCACTGTTTATGCACTGGTCCCCATCCACATTCAATGGAAAAGAGTGGCTTGGACATTTTGCTAGTTAAATTGGTTAAACTTCAAATTCAGATTTTATATGTCAACATTAGTGAATGTTTGTTATTAATTACAGCATTTATTAATGATCATTTATACTACACACGATACCTTTCAAAAGTTTGGAGTCAGCAAGATTTTTTAATGTTTTTGAAGAAGCTTCACCAAGGCTGCATTTCTTTGTAAGTTATATTGGGAAATATTATTTCTATTTAAAATAACTTTTCTACGTTAATATATTTTAACATCCTGTGATCAAAGCGGACTTTTCATCATCATTACTCCAGTCTTCAGTGTCACATGATCCTTCAGAAATCATTCTAATATAATCTGATTTAGTGTACAAGAAACTATTATTATTATTAATGTTGAAAACAATTGTGCTGCTTAATATTTTTGTGGAAACTGTGATAAATTTTTTTTTTTTTATCACATTTAGAAATCTTTAGTCTTAACTGTCATTTAATCCGTCCTCCTTTCTAATAAAAAAAGCATTAATTTCTTTTTTTCCAAACTTTCAAATCGTAGGGAATATTTTTTTTTGCTTTTCAAGTTTTTGTGAATTAATTAATGCATTAGAATAATTAATTAAATGTAATAAATGCTGCCAAAAAACATTTGTTGTTAGTTTATGATATTTTAACTAATGTTAACAAATTGAACCCCTCAGATTTTTTCAAAGCAGCTTTACAGTGATAAACAGGAAAACGCTTATTAAATGATGCTAACAGAATTCAATTCTGCTGTAAAGCAGCTCTAAATGGACGATAGCAAACAGTCATTATTCAGTTCAGAAATCAGTTCAGTGTTGATTCAGTTTGGTTCAATAACTGTATAAAGTTAATCTATTATGAAAGGAGCTCTGGCGGAGAAAACAGTGATGTCATTATCCAGCTCACTTCTCATCCAATAGTGTCAGTCCAGTCACTGAGTACTGAGTTGCTTTGGCTACAAGCCTCAATATAGTTCATAACTGTATACATCTCATCTCATCACATCTACATAATGCATTGGGCTACAGCTGTCCAGTGTCTTAAATAATTGCTGATAGTTTATGGAGTGTTACAAAACACACAGCTGGCCTTGTGCGGCTCTTCCCATGGTTCTCCTGGGGATGTCCGACATGTGCAGCCTTGAGATGGATGCCACAGTGTCCATGCATGCTCAGGCTCGAGAAACCAGCATGAAGTCTATCCCAAAAAACATGCTTCTGTGATTGACAGGTGCTATAATGTTTAAGATGTTACAGTAAAACTGAAGAGAATCAATTGCTGGCGATGTACCTTCAGCTCTCTTTGAAACTAACCGTATGCATCTGCAACATAAACCCAGGCACATGCTACATATTAGCTTCACAGGAAGGGAAGCTGTAGGGGTTGGAGTCAAATGACAGGGGTGTAGAAGATAATTACCGTAATCCCACAATGCAATGTGCAGACCCGGGGCTGATGGGTCTCATGCAGTCGGTAATCAGCCTGTCGTGTGATTTAGTGGCCAGATTAATGAGATGATCGTGGATACTGATACAGACATTAAACCGTCACGGTGGTCTGTTCCAGCTCAAGGACTGACGGGAAGCTTTCATGTGTCTCCCTCAGGCCTCTCCAGCGGTCTATCACACGTCTTCTCATTTCGGACTCCTGCGTCAAACATAATCGTTGCCTTTCAGAATCAGCCAATCTGGGTTCTGACATGCTTAAAAGTCAGGATTAGATTTCTGTAATGGGTGTGTTTGGATATTGAACCTGGCAGGTGGTTCTTTTCTGTGGTGGGGCTGGACAATATCAAAAACTTTTGCGAAATATTTGAGATACATCTGTTGGCTTGTTTAAAGCTACACTGTGTAAATCTTTGCTTGTTTGAAGTATCTGTTAGGATCTTTTTTTTTTTTATCCTATAGCGCAGAGGTATTCAGTGAAAGGCCCAGTCTCTATATTTCCTTCCCAGCAGAGGTTCAGACTATACTTTTTTGGAACAGTTATACATTTCCATCGGGGCAGCTGTAGTGCTTTGTATAAGAAAAAAATTCTAAACACACAATATAATGTTTAATATTCTCAAAGATGAGAATATTGGGCCCCGAGAGCAGTGAAGTCTTACAACTTTTACCAATATTTACCAAAAAAAGTAAATATTTCTCACAACTGGATATGAATATATAAAAGGTAAGATCAGATGTTTTATCAGTTTTATTTTTTTACAGTAAGGGCCAGATTTACTAACAGGTTGCTCCAGCACAAACCCTCTTTTGGCATTAAAAAAATTGTCAGGATTTACTAAAAACACACTGTGAAAAATTAGCGCAGATATTTTTACGGCTGAGCGTATTGCATATTCATGAATTTCCCTTTCAAATGCAACATTTTTGTGAGGAGAGGTGGGATCACGCAAGGTTAGTTTTGCCCTGTTTAGTAAATCCGGCCTTTAGACGCCTACGTGGATGACACATAGAAGGCCTCGGGATGTGACTAAACACTGGGGTTTACCTCTTAAGAAAAGTATGAACCATTTTTATTTTTTGCTCAATGTAATAAACTACTAAAAACAAACAATGTGCAGAAACTAAAAATCTAAACTCTCAGCATGAGCACAAAACAAAGTTAACTAGTAATTTCAAAGTTTTTTGTCTTCCCATGCTATCTCTAAATAATGTTCCAAATTATAGCAGTGTTTATTATGAAATTCTCTTCAAATGCTGATTTAATAATGCTAAATGTATGAGGGGAAAATACAAAAAATCTAAAGCTGCCACTCGTTAACAAACCTGGTTTAGTTAAACGGTCAGAGTCATCTGTATAACAAAAATAATTGTATTTTCTGCATGCTCGTTCATTCTTCTCAGAGAACCAATGCACACGGAGCGGAAAGAGCTTAAATGAATCCTCTAAAAATATTAGCGGGTGTAGTGCTGAAAGATCATTACTGTAAACGACCCAGAGCGCTTGTAGTGTGAACCGCTCCGTCGTTTTGATGCGCTCACTTTAAACTGTATTAACGGTAAAATGGCACAATTATGTCCCGCGGGCGGATAGAACCAAGCCAGGGTCCAGAACCGAACTGCGGTCCGCCATTTAAGTACCACTGCTCTAGTGACATCACACTTAATCCATTTGAGAACAAATACATAAGTATCGCAATATACAGTATATGAGCACAAAATACTGAGACTTTTCTATTTTGACCTCCATCACCCAGCCCTTATCTGTGGTGGGAAACCATTGGCATGGCCCGACAGGGGTGTCCTCAAAGCTGGGGCTTTGCTCCTGTCTGCTCTATAATCTCAGTCATCACACTGCACACATACTGAACGGCCTGTGATGATATCAGTCCACATTCCTCTTTAGCGGGCAGGAACTTTCTCATGGACAATGAGAGTGTTTCACTTTCCAGCATGAGCTGCAGACGCAGGGCTGCTTTCTGGCCTGGTGCCTGCTGATGTGTGGCTATTTTGATGAGTTTAAAGTTTAAACGTTCACTCAGGTTCTACAAGATTCGAGATGTATGAACTTCTGTGATTTATATTTTTCACAGTGGCTTCTTCCATCATCACTCCATCATGAGTGGTTTGCTGTAAAATCTGTTTTGTTAAGTATAACCAAAAGCAGATTTGGAGGCCTTCCCTAGGGGTGAATATATATATATATATCCCAGAAAAACTGCCTTTGCCTCCACATCACTCCCTTGTCAAAGCAAAAGGCTTTTTGAATAAAAAATGGGTTGCAGAGAAGTTTTTGAGCACTCATAACTGTGCCTCTGCTGAATCAATGCACCAAAGCAGAAGAAATTCTGATTTATGAGTTTGGAGTATTGTGAAATAACACACAGACCATAAACTTGTCTTTCTATTGTGTTGTCTTCACTGACTGCGTGCAAAAGCAAAAACATCACTGGACCATTGTAGTCATGTACAATAGATTCTTCAGACTTCAAGTTATTATAAGATTCACTTGCTCATGAATTACTTGTTAAGTCCATCAAAGTGGTTATTGAATGAATATCTGACTCATTTCTGGATGGATGTTTACTGTAAAAGACAATATGTAGTTGAAGACAGATGTTCATAATGAGTTTTATTATTAAAACACATTTAAATGTGTCAAAATCTGCATTTTTGTTTGGCTTAGTATGTAGTTAGGAACAATTATGAGGGATTCTGCAAATGGCTTGCAACCAAAATTTCTGTTGTTTAATTTTGTTACATCTTTTTATCTTTAGTGATGATCTTTACAACGGAACTGAAACGGCACTAAACTGATAACATTACTGAATGGCCGAAATGAACTCTGTTTGCATCTTCCTGTTATCACTGTAAAGCTGCTTTAAAACCTGTATTGTATAAAGGTGACTCGACTTAAGTGTTTAGTATGTGTGCTTAATTGTAATTTTATAACAATTAGGAGTCATAAGGAGTCATTCCCCCTCTAAATAATTTCAATCATATTTTGCTGTCACGGTGCACTGCAAATGATTCCCTTTAAACAACCGTGACACTGTAAAGATCTTTAACTCTACGCACATCTGGGATGGCATGTGGGTGATTAAAATGGTTGAGAAATGATGAGAAATTTTTGGGTGAACTATGCCTTTAAGATAAAGCCAAAACCAGAACCCTTAAAACTAACTTTTTCTTCCATAACAAACCTGAATCTGAAAAAAAAAAAACTAAAAACATGAAGACCTGACTTGAATTCGGTCTAAATCACCCAACCCCTCCCCCCAAAAAAACAACGGTCTCAGTTTGGATAGAAGACTTCTATTCTGTGGACACACAGGTTGCCCTGATTTGACATCTTGACAAGCAGTATTCACTGAATGGAGAAAGGCAATGTTGGTTTAGTGCTCTTCGTCTGCTGACTCCACGCTGCAGTGATCTGGTAAACTCTCTGTTCCAGCTGTGTGGGAATATGCAGCGGGAAGACACACTAATGATGGCCTCTCTCCAAATTCCTGCTCCGCCACAAAGTAGCACTTTTAATGAGAGGGTAGTATAAAATCAGTGGTTTAGGCTTAATCTACTGACAATAAACTTTTCCACCCCCACAGTAGAAATGTTTATTAGTCAGTTAAGTGGATATGAGTGTGTTGAGTGAATGTAAACGTATGAGAAAACGGCTATTTATTTACATTTTATGGTTTCCTCCTCAGCAGCAGGAAGGTTTACTGGATTTTGGGCCCTCGTGTATCTTGTGGTGATTTTAGACTGCCATCTTGTGGCACAACACGTTATTTTAATTAGACATTGGGTATGAATGGCATGCTAGTATGTGTAGTATGCCGCTGCAGTATGTACTGTACAGAGAATGCAAAATTACTAACCAGCAAAGGTGTGTTTTTGAGCAAAAGTGGGATTATTAATGTACATATAGCTGCCATTGGAGTTTAAAATATTGGCAAGGCAACAAAATTCTTATTGTTGAACCCTGAGGCTGTATACTGCATACTGTCTAGCGCATTTAGTGTCTCATTCCCTACATTAGTCATAGTCATGAACCTTATCAGTTCAACAGAGCCTCAACTTTGAGGATTAACTTCTTGCATTTAGCATTTAATACCACACTGTGCAATTCTTTTGAGGATTCACCTTCTCTCTCTCTCTCTCTTCTCTCCTCTCTCTCTCTCTCTTCTCTCTCTCTCTCTCTCTCTCTCTCTCTCTCTCTCCTCTCCTCTCTCTCTCTCTCTCTCTCTCTCTCTCTCTGTAGCTGGCAGGTCTAAGGAGAGGCAGGCAGCATGGCTGAACCCAGACGCGACAGCACTAGCAGCCTGCAGCGCAAGAAGCCTCCATGGCTAAAACTGGACATTCCCATCGCTCAGGTGTCCCTGGACGAACCTCCCGCTTTTGTCCAGGTAAAGCATTGTTGTCTCTAACTGTCCTTCTAAATGCAAGTGAGTTTAGCCCTGGTTTCCAATCTTGTCCATGTCTCTCTTTCTGCAGCCAGTGAAGAGGCACGGTTTCCATCGCAGCGTCAGTATGCCAGTGGAAACGTCTCATCTCCCCTCCCCTCCAAGGGACCTCTTTGACCCCCGTCGAGCTGCTTTCCAGCGTCAGTCTTCAATCACCCAAACCATCAAGAGGTAGGGGAGGCATTACATGTGGCCTGAGTTTCATTAGGTCTGAGGTTCATGTCTTTAGCAAAGGTCAAACTCTGTTTCAAAACCCAGTAAGCTGTCTACATAGACATTTTAAGGCATAGTCTAAATCAGTAGTGCCCAATCCTGTTCCTGGAGATCTACCTACCTGCAGAGTTCAGATCCAACCCTGATGCCACACACCTGTCTGTCATTATCAAGTGCTCCTGAAGATCTTGGCTGCGTCCGAATCGCATACACCTCTTGACTAGGTACTTATTTTGAAAGAGTAATTACTTTTCAACTGCTAAAAAAGTACTTTCTAAATAGTATGAATGTGTGTAGGATGGATGTAATCTGGACGTACTACATCTGCCATGTTGTCATTATCATGAGACCTACCTGTGTCAGTTAAGTCGCTTCACCTTCATTCATAAATCCTCTCCAGTGGCCTGATGGGATAGTAAAGTGTCCCTCATATGCACACTTCAGAGTCTCGCCGGAAGTAGTAGGTCATCTGGGGACTTTTTGCCTGCTGTTTTATGAGTACTGTGAATTCAGACACAGGCCTACTTCTTTTGTCACATACTGTTTTTCAACCACCATATAGATTTCGGACACAGCCCATAATTATCTTGTTCAGTTGTGCTTGATCAGGGTTGGATCTGAACTTTGTAGGCACCCCTGATCTAAACGAAGACTGTTGCAAATGGCAGCACAATTTTTTGGGGGCTTTTTCGTGTGACCTATGAGAAGTCAGTCGCATAATCCAATGAGACAAAAAATATATGTCTGTAAAAACACTTGACTTTTTACCTAACATTAGTCTGTCATGTATGTTCCTCCTAAGGAGTACACTCCAGTGAGGTTCAATCTCAATTAGGATGCTGCCTTAAGTTGTGGTCACATTAGCGAAATTTCAATGACATTTTATGGACAAAAAAACATAATTTTTCTATTATCAATAGTGTAATGATGTCTAAAGCACAGCCACACAGAAGACGCTTTCAAACCTTGCAGTTTTCTGTTGGTCAATGCGGCGATTTGTCTGACCAACTTGAACCTGTTGCTTAATCAGTGTGCATGGGGAAATTTTTCGCCCTCAGTTGAAATTACTGTAATTTGCTGTTGAAAACCTTTCAAATTTGCCGAACAGCGGTAAATGTGGCCATACCTAAGAGAGCTCACTACGTTTTGGAATGAAGCTAATACGCCTACACTAAATTCATTTTGATAAGAGTTTTAATCATAGTTTTAATTGGTTGTGCATCAATGTAGCCAATGATCTTGTATATTTTGTTTCTATCTGTGAACTGTGTGTGATTCCGTAGTCAACATTGTAGCACTTTTTTGGTTGCAAGCCAACGTTGCCAGCCTGTCTAATGATTTGTTTGCTGCGATTGTTTTGCGCTGAGATGTAATAGGAATGTGCATGTGATTCCAAGTGCCAGAGGGTTTGAAATTCTTCATTTCATGACTCCATTTCATGGCTGATAAATCAAACCTGAAAAGAACCAGTGTCTTTGCGCCTGTTTACATGGTTTCTGTGTGGACGACGCAACTTTTCAGCCTTGTTTTGTGTATTTCTGTGAGTGTGTGTATGTATGACTAGCACATGTCTCTCACTCATATGCTACTCATTAAATCTGCACTGATATAACCCTCCCTCCCGCTGGAATACTCTGCTTTTTGCTAATCTTGCTCTCTGGCTCTTCTTGTTGATTAGTTTTCCAGTTCTTCTCCACACTCCTTCCCTCTTTTTTATCTTTTTCTCTTCTGCTTCCTTTCTTCACCCTGCTCTTCCTCTCCTCCCGCTCTCGGGACGTCCACAGCAGCAGGCGGGTGCACTTTGAGAGGATTAACACTGTGCCCATTAAGGGTCACCGTGCAGGGCGGCACGGTTTCAGAAGGCATCAGTCCCTGTCCAGAACCTTGCTCAGGTACAGCGGGCCTCAGGAGGCCTGGCGAGGGAGCTCTCACACACAACACACACAATGCAAATGAAACATGGTCACATGGCGTAGTCAACTTTGGTGTTCGCGTTGTAGTAGTCGTTCCATTTAGGTGCTATTATGCTGTATGTACACTTTAGGGAATCAGTGTGTACCCTTTAGGGTAAGTAAAGTAGAAAGGTGTACCTATTGATAGGGTAACATCCCAATCACATTTGAAAAAGTCATAGAAATTAATAATAAAAAAATGTTTGTAGTTGTGGATGTGACGAGCAGTTGAGGTAGAATCTAGACACAGTAGCAGGATTATTTAATCAAAACTAAGAAGATCATCCAAGAAGAAGAGGGTAAAATCCAAAAGGTAACGAAATAGAAAGTACATTGGCATATAGACAATAACCGACAACTGAAGACTAACTCAAGAGTGTTTAAATATACACATGGGTGATGAAATAATCAGCAACTAATCAAGATACATGTGGATGGTAATTAGTATCTATGGAAGTAAATTAGTGACTGGAACAAAGGAAAACAGAAACACACCAACTAATGGTTAGTTTACACAGCAACGATGTGCTAGAAATAAAAAGTTTTTTTCTTTGTGTTTTTCACGTACAGACGACAGTGTTGTCAAAACATCTCTATTCACATGGAGCCGTGAAAATGATTAACAACTGTGTATTATTCATGCCAGGCCAGTAGTTGGCGATGTCACTTTGTAAAAACACTGTGCATCTATAGACTGAACACGTGATACGCATGCACGTGACTTCACCGTTTTTACAAATTCATGTTTTGTAGTTTACACAGAGATGATAACAGTATTGTCTTCAAAAACTTGCACTTTGAAAGTTTGTATTTTCAGGCCGTAAAATGGCGATGTCGTGTAAATAAATGACCAAAACGCATACATTTTCAGTTTTTTTTTTTTTGGGAAATTGTTCCGTGTAAACGGCCCCTAAAAGTCCATGAATACAAAACTGAAACGCAGGCTGTATGTTACACTGGAAACATAATGGAAATTTCTATAGTGAATCTACATTTTTCTAGTCATGAATAAGCTGTTTGTGGGCTCAGTTCAATTCAGTAATCACAAAAGTCATGGAAATTAATTTGATACCAAAGAATATTGCATTAAATTGATCAAAAGTGACAGTAAAGACATTTATAATGTTTAAAATGTCTAAATACAAGCTGTTCTTTTGAACAATCTATTCATCATAGAAACCTGAAAAAACATCAGGGTTTCCACAAAACAGCACAACTTTTTTCAACATTGATAAATAATAATAAGAAATGTGTCTTGGTCATCCATTGTGTGGTTTGACCCTAGGATCTTTCTGTCAAATATGTTCACTTTGCGTTCTCCCTCAGTGGATGTTTAAGTAGTGAGGATTTTGTGGTTTTCTGTTTCACATGGTTTGGATTCTCAGCACATGTCGTGCCATGCATAACTTCAGTCTTTTGATAGGGGCAAATAAGGATTCTTATCATGACATGCTCTCACTGTCTCTATAACCGTTATGATTTCAAACATGACGCATTGTTGCCATTCTTCGAAACTGAACTGAAAACATTCCAATGTATGAGAGCTCGAACGGCACATTCATCTTTAGTTGTTTTTTCACAGTTTGACACTGTGCCCATACTGGCAGGCTTTATTTGTTGTCTTTCAGATGAAACATAATAAGCTACAATTTGAGTCACATTTATTGCCTCGGTGAGTCAGAAAGATTAGATTAGATCTCTCTGTGCGGTGCCAATCCAGGTTTTCTAGAGATTTATAGCCACACATGTAGTGTGCGCTGAACAGCAATGGGAATCTCAGCTAGAATGTTTATATTCTATTATAGTATTTATTAATATGTTTTATTAGCTTTTAATTTTTATAGTTTTTTTATTTTAATTTAGGTTAAAGTTTTAGTCATTTTATGTGCTTTTCTATATGTAGAATTTATAGAAATATAAATATAGAATTTATATTTTGCTTTAATTTTAGTACTTCAACATTTATTTCAGCTACTTGCAAAGACATCATTTCTAATTTTCTAAGTTTGTTTTTCATTTAATATTCATATTTTACTTTAACAATAAAACAACGCTTATACAAATATTATCAGACAATCACACATACAAATGTAGGGAAATGCTTATATGTACAGTATGATCATCACACATCATACATACTCCAGTCCTTAGCAGCTTATTGTTGGTCTGCACTCAAATCTCAAAACACACCACTTACAAAAATGTTGGCTGATAATAACCATAGTTTCAAAAACTAACATGGTTACTACTATAAAAACTGATCTCAGCCACCAGTGTCATGAAACATGAACCAAAACATAATGAAAAGAGATCCTGTGTCTGTTTGAAGGAGGTCCCATATTAATTTTTTAGTAGTTAATACTTTTTGTTTTGAAGGCCTAACCTTATTACTATCTTATTTTATTATTGGCTTTATTTACAGTACAATATATGAAGTCGACAGGAAAGTAGCAGTGGTGTAACTTATCCTGCATTTTTGCTACTCTAGAAAGAAAAGTAACACTTTTCTAAGCAATTGGACAATTTCCATATAACTGGGAACTAAGGGGCTGTTTATATGACACCGTTTTCAACTAAAAACTGAAAACTTTTTATGCATTTTGGCCATTAATTTACACGACAGCGGCGCTTTGGGGGCATGAAAATGCAAGCTTTTGAAAACGGGTTTCAAAGTGCAAGTTTTTGGAAGCTAAACTGTTATTGGCTCTGTGTAAACTACAAAAACGCTAATTTATTAAAAAAACATGACATCACGAGCATGCGTATAACATGTTCATATTCTATAGGCATGTAGTGTTTCTTTAGTGACATCGCCATACGCCAACTACTGGCCTGTCATGAATAATACAGCGTTTTTAGTAATTTTCATGGATTCGTGTAAACGGGGAGTCAGCACTGCAGATCTGTGTGACCAAAATCTGCATAAGGGGAAATCTTTTACAGTCACATGTAAATCCCGATCAAATGGATTCTTATTAAAATAACTGTATTAAATATGACATTTTGGCAGAAAATATATGGTTAACCTTTTTGTAATGGACCACCAGAGTTTTTACTGTTTTGGTATGGGTTTATTTGATAAAATGTGAATATTTTTGTGGGTGAGGCTGGACAGCTGAACTTTGTGTATTTATTTTACACTGGTTTATATCAATTTATCTTTTTGACTGAAACATGAGTCATATGTAAACTTGAAAAACATGTCAGCCTCTTGACATTACGAGGCAGATGTTTCCCAAGCCAAGCAGCTGTGCAGAGGGATGGACACCAGCCTAATGATTCTCTGTGTATGTGCGTTTGGTTTCGTTTTTGTGACAGGATTTTAGCCAATGCCAGTAGCTTTACTGTGAAGCATGCCTGGGCATGTCCCATCACTATTTCCTTAGAAGTTTGCTACAGTTACCTCACCGAACTTTCCTTGATCTCATTTTTACACAACCGGGAGGAGACAGTGTGACACATTTGTGGAAACAACCATTGCAGTGTCCAGTCATTGTGCGAGAACATGTTAGCACACAGGGAAATACAAGAGAGTCAGGGATGGCATGTGATCTCTGGATGAGTGAGCTCAGGCTGAACGGGTTGTGTCGATCGCTCTCAGGGGTACGGCGGACTGGTTCGGGGTCAGTAAGGACGGCGACGCCACGCAGAAATGGCAGAGGAAGAGCCTGCGACACTGCAGCATGCGCTACGGCAAGCTGAAACCGCAGGTGATCCGTGAGATGGAGCTGCCGAGCCAGGACAACATCTCCCTGACCAGCACGGATACCCCTCCACCTCTATACGTACCCTCATCTCAGCATGGCATGCAGAAGGTACAGTACCAGGAGTCATCACTGGAGTAGTATGTGCACCTGTTCCTCCTTTTTTTAATGATGCACTTTTTGTTCAGATTGTGGACCCACTGGCACGAGGACGTGCGTTTCGCATGGTCGAGGAAGTAGATGGATACAGTGTGCCTCAAACTCCCATCACCCCCGGCGCTGCGTCCCTGTGCTCCTTCACCAGCTCACGCTCAGGCCTGAACCGCATCCCACGCAGACGCAAGCGCGAGTCCGTGGCCAAGATGAGCTTCAGGGCGGCAGCAGCGCTGGTCAAGGTGAGCATGTGACCCACAGCTGCATACATGACCTTTATACTCTTTATTTCAGTTGAATTTGTACATTGGGAATTATTTTGGAACTTTTCTGGAAATAATGCACCAAGTTTTGGTCTTATAGTGTCAAATCAATTCAAAATTATTTTGTTAAATTTATTACACCTTGCTATCCTTACTTACATAAATTAACTATACTGTAGTATCCTGCACCCAATAGTAATAAAAGATAAAAAATTATATATGGTGTCTGAATACTTTTTGGTTTGACTGTATATAGTGCTTTCACAGTACACATTGTTTTAAAGCAACTTTACAGAAAATCATGATGTTAATAGTTATATTATCTTCATGCCTTATAGTCACTGACACTATTGGATAAACTGAACTGAGCTAGAGGATGACATCACTGCAGAGCTGCTTTATAGATGAAATGAACTCATTTAATAATTGATGATCTTTTTTTTCTCTCCATCTGTCTGTTTACATTGGAGCAAATGTAGGTGTTTACACATAGTCAACACAGTTTAATCCACAGCATAACCATCACAAGATTTATACAAAATTATATATTATTTTGGGGAAAATGCTTGTATCCTGTCTGAGCTTCTTGATTCACTATATGGTAATAAGGGACCCGGGAACAAAGTTTTACTGTATTTTGTGATAACTGATACTCCAGATACTCCACAGACCTACATTAGAGCAGGCCAGAAGCTTGTTTGATAATGTCAAATGGGAACAGCTGCTAAAATAGGATTGGTCAATAGCATTTGTAAGGTGCAGTTTAGCGTAGGGTCATCTAAGGTTGCTTAAGTTAACAAAGACACATCAGATAAATCAAATGGGCCCATTCAATCTTTAAAAATGACCAATAACTGAAACAAAAAATATAATAGATATCAGAGACAGAGCTGGTATACAGGTCTAGCAACACAGTCTCTTTGAATAAATGATCATCTATTTACTTTATTCTTAGTTAATAGTCTGCTATTTATAGTGAATAATTTTTATACTGCTTGATAGTGTGGTTTATCTGTGTTTTTGTATTTTAAGGGTCGCTCACTGCGCGAAGGCACGCTAAGACGAGCTCACAGGCGCAGCTTTACACCTGCTAGCTTTATTGAGGAAGATGTTGTGGACTTCCCAGATGAACTGGACACGTCGTTCTTTGCTAGGGTAGGATAATCCCACCGAACACATCACATATACTTTTGCATTTGGGAGACTTTTTCCAATATGTATGCTTACTGTCTGTCGGGCTTCAGGATGCCCTGATGCAGGAGGAGATGTCCACTTTTCACGATGAGGTGTTTGAGTCTCCATCAGACTCCACCATGAAGGACGTGGACAGCAAACAGCTGGATGAGTCGGAGCTAACAGGCAGCGCACTGGAAAAAAGCGAGTTAGAGAGGAGTCACTTAATGCTGTGAGCTTCACAACACCATATTACTTGTCACAGTAATTGTGCTTTGATACTATAAAATATTTGATAATAGAAAATGTTAGCTTAAAATTCTGGTTCAGTCATGAAACTCTAGATGGCACAGACTGATAGGTCCTTTTCACTGCAGTCTGCAAGCAATAACACCATTACTGCATGGCACAAGCTGATTGGCTTCTGCTATTCAGCAGCCAATGAGATTTCTTGCTCAACATTTGAAGTGTTCTCTGGAGGCTAGAGTCCTCTGAAACCCTCCACCTGCCTAGATCTGCTATGGGATTTATGTGTCTATTCTTAGCAGCAGCATATCTTACATGTATTTAATATTTCAATAATTCAAAATATTTTTACAAATATAATTAAAAATGATGTTTAAGAAACATTAAATATGATTTATATATTTTGCTGATTTTTTTTTTAAAATAAAAATCACTATCTAGAAATATTTAAATTAATTTATCTAGCTTAGACATTGTTCTATGACTATAAATATGCTTTATCCTTCTATCCTCGTTCTTTAAACAGGCCTTTAGAGCGCGGCTGGCGAAAAGTTAAGGAGGGAACGCCAGTCCCCCCTAAAGTCAGACTGAGGCAGGAGGTAGTGAGTGTGAACGGTCAGCGGAGAGGCCAACGCATAGCCGTGCCAGTCAAAAAGCTCTTTGCAAGAGAAAAAAGACCGTATGGATTGGGCATGGTGGGAAAGCTGACCAATCGAACATATCGCAAGCGTATCGACAGCTACGTGAAACAACAAATAGAGGACATGGATGACCACAGGTTTGCAAACTTAATTAAATCCCTAAAACTTCTTCAAGATTTTCAGAGATGCTTATAATGTGAGGCTGTGTTTTCTATTCTGTTTCTTAGGCCTTTCTTTACATATTGGATAACGTTCGTTCACATACTCATCACCATTTTGGCCGTGTGTATTTATGGCATTGCACCAGTGGGCTTCTCCCAGCATGAAACCGTAGATTCTGTGAGTGCTGCTACACTTTCCTGCATTTCTGATGCTCTATTCCTGTTTCTGACCATCTGGTGTTTGTCAACACATTTGTTTTGTTTTTCCCCTATAAAGGTCCTAAGAAATAAAGGCGTTTATGAAAACGTCAAATTCGTGCAGCAAGAGAACTTTTGGATTGGACCAAGTTCGGTGAGTTTTTTTTTTTTTTTTTTTTAAAGGGTCATGAAACCCCAAAACACATTTTTTGGGATCAGGTGACAGAATGGAGAGAAAAAACCTTGGGAGAAACCAGGGGGGCCAGCTCTTCTTTGGTCAACGAACAAACACGGTGGCATTTAAATATTTCGTCCACTTCCTTTTGCTTGAAGATTGGATTGAAGATCGGATTCATCACGCCAGTATGGAGACGAAGCTGGGCATAGGTTCTGTGCAGAGGACTTGTCGGTTTCTTTTGGTCTTTGCTGAAGATCTGTGCCGATGCATGGCTGTCGTGTCGAGGCCTTCACAGGGGATTGTCTAGTTTACAGGATCTCAACTGACATTCAAGGCTGTGTTGTGGTCGTGTCTAGGTGCAGGTCCACCATCTGGTCTGGATACGGCTGACTATGGTAACCTCGGGTTAAACAGCGAGACTAGTATTAACATAGATGCCATTCTTCTTATGATTTATGAAGTACATGAGGTGTTATGGGAAGGTTTCCCGGTTCCGGTTAAGCTAATTTAAGTAGCTTAACAATACTTTAACAGATTTGAATCTTAGAAAGGTGATGTGTTATGTGTATACCAGGTTAAAGAGATTTTCAGTCTAGTTTTAAACTTGGCAGAGTGTGTCTGCTTCCCAAACAAGGCTAGGGAGACTGTTCCAGAGTTTAGGTGCTAAATAGGAAAAGGATCTACCGCCAGCAGTCGATTAGGATATTCTAGGTATTATCAACTGGCCAGAATTTTGAGATCACAATAGAAGTGAAGGACTATAATGCGTTAAAAGCTTGCTTAAGTACGGAGGACCTAAACCATTAAGTGCTTTGTAAGTAATCAGCAATATTTTAAAAATGTATGCGATGTTTAATAGGGAGCCAATTAAGTTTTTAATATATATTTGCCTGTTCTGGCTTCACTTTTTTTTTTTTCTTCTTTTTTTTTTAGTTTATTTGAATAGGGACAAGTATGTTACAAAAGCTCATGTTCCATACTACAACATTTTAGCCGAGGCTAATTCTCAATGTTAGTCCCTATTGGGCCTTTACATAAAACTAAACACTGGTTGCCTTCACTTCACTGGTTGCCATTCGAATACCGTGTTACATTTAAAGTTATATTGTGTGTATTTAAGGGGTTAATGGCCGGGCTCCACAATACATTACAGATCTTCTTCTCTACTGGAAATGTTCTAGGCCCTTAAGGTCTTTGAACAGGTTGATGTTGACTGTGCCTATGTCTCGTATGAAGTTAAAAGGTGATCGTGCCTTTTCTGTTGCTGTTCTGTATGTGTAATGATTAGCCGGTGGCCCGGTACACATTTGGCTTTCTTACGATATTGTTAGTTTTAAAACCTCACTGAAGACATATCTTTTTTCTCTGGAATTTGGATCAATTTAGTCTCAATAGTTTGTGTTTTCTTGTCAGTTTATATGCTTTATTGTATTTTATTCTCTTGTCATTTTATGTATTTTATTGTCTAATTTTGTTTGATTGTACAGCTCTTTGGTCAGCAGTGGCTGTTTTAAACATGCTTTAGAAATAAAAGTGTCTTGCCTTGCCCAAGGGTAGCATGTTGTAACGTTTTCCCACACTCGTTATATGCTGGGGTGCCAGACAGGATTTCTGTCATTAATTTAAGTTTCAGTTAACGAAAACGTACAAAAGATCTTGTGTGGTCTGTTTTCTCTTTCACAAAACTCGTCACTTAATGAGATAAGGATTTACACCAGTAATCAATGCATAATATATGTAGTAATAATAATACCCATATTATCATATAAACATGGTGAAAAGCAATTGTCCTAGTACTTAGCCTTGCGGTACTCCATACTGAACTTGTGATTGATGTGACACCTCTGCATTTACTGCTGTAAATTGATACCGGTCAGAATAGTCTGATTTGAACAATGGCAATGCAATTCCACTAATGCCAACGTAATTTTCGAGGCTATTCAAAAGAATGTTGTGGTCAATGGTATCAAATGCAGCACTAACCCAGTAACACTAATAGAGAGATACAACCACGATCGGATGATAAGAGCAAGTCATTTGTGACTCTAATGAGAGCAGTTTCCATACTTTGATATGGTCTAAATCCTGACTTTAAATCTTTGCAGATACCATTTCTATGGATAGGAACATAGTTGTGAGGATACTGCCTTTTCTAGTATTTTTGACAGGAAAGGGAGATTCGAGATCGGCCTGTAATTAACTAGTTCTCTAGGATCAAGTTGCGTTTTTTAACAAGTTTTAACAAGCCAGCTTAAATGTTTTTGGTACATATCCTAATGACAATGATGAATTAATAATATTAAGAAGTGGATCTATGACTTCTGGAAGCAATTCATATATGCTGTTCTGTTTGGAAACATCTGAGGTTGAAGCTTTATTTATCGCTCATTTAGCCACTGTATCAAATAAATACCTAGGGCTGCGTTTGTTTTCTTGTCTTTGTTTTCTAGAGTTGTGTTTGTTTTCTTATATTTCTTATCTATCAGTTTTTAAGGAATGTCTGTGTGCAGTAACACCGTCCTTCAACGAAATGTGAAATACCTCTAGTTTTGTTTTCTTCCAACTGTGCTCCATTTTTAATGTCAATATAGTCAATAATAGTTTGCAGCACAACTGTTTTCAACATCAATAATAGTAAGAAATGTTTCTTGAGCAGTTTCTGAAGGATCATGTGACACTGAAGACTGGAGTAAAGATGCTGGCATTCAACTTTAACGCAGGAATAAATTATACATTTTAAATTGTATTTTAAATTGTAGTAATATTTCACACTATTACTGTTTTACTGTATTTTTGGATCAAATCTATACAGCCTTGATGAGCATAAGAGACTTATCGACTATTGATCGGTAGTGCATGGCACTTCAGATGCGGCTTTCAGAAATGTATTTCATAAGCAGCGATCAGTTATTAAATATTTTCCTACTGAACAACTGAATAAAATAGTATCATAAGACAAGTCATCGTCATTGTCCGCTTCTCAACAGGAGGCCTTGATCCACCTGGGAGCCAAATTCTCACCTTGTATGCGACGGGACCACCAGGTACATGAACTGATTAAAAAAAAGCGGGATATGGAGCGACATTCGGCTTGCTGTGTGCGCAACGATCGCTCAGGCTGTCTGCAGACCTTAGAGGAGGAATGCTCTGTAAGTACAGGAGCTGTGGACTATCAAGGCTACGAATGAGAAACTGTCAGGTCATTGACATCTCTTTCTTTATGTTTCAGAGCACTTTGGCTGTGTGGGTAAAATGGCCAAATCTTCCCAGCACCCCTCAGCTGGAAGGGAAAGACCGGCAGTATGGCTCTGTGTGTCATCAAGACCCCAGGTGAGGGAATACGACTTCACTCAATACTTCAATTTACAATTTTCACAGAGACATTTCAAACATAAGATCTTTCTGTGTTTTTGGCAGGACGTGTATAGAGCCGGCCTCTGTATCTCCTCATGAGTGGCCTGATGACATCACTAAATGGCCAGTAAGTATTGCATCAAGAAGAACTATAGTATTACTTGTGGTAGCATCACAGTACTTTGTTGTAAAGGTCAATTAGATACTTTGTCCTAATATAGATATGTATTACAGATCTGCACCAAATATAATTCTGGGAACCACACCAATCTGCCTCATATCGACTGTACTATCACCGGCCGGCCCTGTTGCATCGGCACTAAAGGGAGGTGAGGAAATCTGCTATTACTCGCTAGTTACAAATGATCTGTACTGAGACATTTCACACGCACTTGTTTAGTGGGCATGAATATACAGTTTTGTGTTGTTTTGAACTATCTTGTGTGTTGATTTGCAGGTGTGAAATCACATCAAGGGAGTACTGTGACTTCATGAAAGGATACTTCCACGAGGAGGCAACCCTCTGCTCACAAGTAAGCAGACTAAAACCAGAGAAGCACAGAAATAAGTTAAAGATGTGCTTTAAGTGACTGAAGCACAACTGTTAATTGCTTTGTATCAAATGTTAATAAAATAAAAAGTTTAAAAGAACAGCATTTATTTGAATAACACACCTTTTGTAACATTACAAGTGCCTTAACTGTCACTTTTGATCAGTTTAATGCAGCCTTTCGGAGTAAAAGTATATATATTTTTTAAACCTTGCTGATCCCAAACTTTACAATGGTAGTGCAACCCTATGGTTCAGGTCACAAATGAGTGTAAAGCTCTCAGCCCTAAAAGTTTCACCTCTTGTCAGTACTCACCCACTAGACTAATGAGGTGGCGTGAAAAAGAGCGGAAGATAAATCTACCCTCTTTTAAGTGCTCTGTAATCGCCATGAAGGTTGCCATGCTAATCTCCTCTGCATTGGCAAAATCTGTTGTCGTCTGAAAGGGCACACAGTGATTGCCCGGGTCTGAAGCTTGTGCCAGCTTCCAGGGTTTTAACTTAAGACTTTGTGCTAAAAGTGTGTTAAATACGGTCTAGTGTCTAATCTTAAGCTTGAAAATGCAATTGAATTTGTTATTGGCAGTGTTTCTCTTTTAGAAGTTTTATAATCTAAAGAAACGCACTAATCTGTCCCTGCCAGGTTCACTGTATGGATGATGTCTGTGGCCTTCTTCCTTTCTTGAACCCAGATGTCCCAGATCAGTTCTACCGTCTCTGGCTCTCACTGTTTCTGCATGCTGGGTGAGTATGGGGATCCTTAAGCCCTGTTCACACACAACAAAAACTCAGGAAGTTTGTAGCAACTAATTGCAGATCAATGGACTGTTCACCCCATGAGCAAAACAACAAAGTGAAATATTGCAGACGAAATTGAAACGGAAAAGCAAAATGTCACAGACAAATGGGGTAACAGACTGCTCACACCAACAGCTAAACAAAAAAAAGTAAAGCTATGCAAATGAAAGGTCCGTTTCAGACCCAGAACAATGCAAAAAGCATATGACAGGCAAATATTGCACAAAAAGGATGAAACAAAAAAGAAAAGCGTTGCAGTTTAAATGTCTATTCATACCAACAGTGAAAATCCACATAATTTATTCACACCTAGGATGAAGCAAAAAAAAAAAAAACATACTAGACATTGCAGATGAAAAAGTCTTTTAGCCCATAGAGCAAAACAACAAAAAACTGAAACATTGCAGACTAAATCAAAAGTGAAACGAAATAGCATTATCAGAGAGTGTGGTCATGGACTGGTCTGAAATAATGTCTGAAAATGACTGACAGAATACCAGTGTCTGCAATGGCAATTCAGATATTTCAGTATTGACTCAATATCTCATCAAAATCTTCCCAGAATAAATTACTCAAGCTTGTTTGCTCTACTCTCACTCTTACTGTGTCTCATGAGTGTCAGTTTATTTTCCTATCGAGTTCATACTTAAACGAAAAACTGCTGAGACCTCTTCTTAAATCTTCAACCCTTTAGCTATAATACAATTCCTCTGGGTTTTAACCATGCACACGTGGTGGAACTGTTCACCCGCCCCCCCGTGTCCCATGCTGCACTGCAGTATATTTCAAATGCTTCAAAAGCTGACACACGATCAGATAATCTGCTTTAAGAAACAGCTGACACTTGGAGGAGCTGCCGCTATTGAGCGTGGCGTGATCTGTTGAAGTAATCGAAGAGAGTGCTTCACTGAGCTGCACTTTGGCTCTTTGCCTTTCTTAAGAAGGCTCAGATTAACGCTTCTGCACGTGCCTCAGTCAAACACCTTGAACATCACACTCTCAGACGTCCTTGAACCTGCTGAAGTTGGATTGTCTGTTGCATATTTGTTCAGATATGTGGCCATTGATTCCAAAGAAGCATCTTTTATTATAACAACATGTGCGGGGACTCTTGTTATGACATGCCTTTGCCACATTTTATGAGACAGCTGACAGAAGTGTAATTATGTCTAAGGCTGTGGATTGCTTGGAGATAATTTAGAGTCAGTGGCATCATATAAATATGCATTTAAATCCATAAAGATGTCATAGGAGCTTTTTAAACAACGTTCTCTTTGTCCCCATCTGTTAAAAACAGGATTCTGCATTGCCTGGTGTCGGTATGTTTTCAGATGACAATCCTTCGAGATCTAGAGAAGTTGGCCGGATGGGTACGAATATCTATCATCTATATCCTGAGTGGCATCACAGGAAACCTGGCTAGTGCCATCTTCCTCCCCTACAGGGCTGAGGTGAGCCCCTCTTGCCTCTTTTACACCGACAGGGTGCGCTGGAAACTGGAAACGCTCCAGTTGACGGATATCCGATGTCTCTTGTGGCTCTAGTCGCCTTAGTTTTCATCCGTTTAAAGTCATTTTATTTATATAAATATCCTGTTTTCAAATTAATGTTATTTATTATTTTGATCAGTGAAGTGACACATTTATTTTGCCTGGCTCTAGTAATTTATTTCAAATACTTTAAAATGCAATTTATATATACAATGACTTTAATACACTTTTTCTATGATTGGCATGTTTTAAAATTTATAAAGACCAAAAATCAATACAGTAAAATTGATTTTCTTTTTTAAATGGTTATTTTTTTAAACCATATGAATAAAGAGTGTATTTCTATGAACTTTGTACGTGTGTTTTAAACTAGATTTTTAAATTTTAAATTTTTAAATAGATTTTTCCCATTCCTTGTCATGAACATATCATTGACCCATATATATAAAAAAAACTTTTGGCATTACTACAAAATTACTATAGATGTTCTTAAAACTTGTATGACTTGTAAACATAGCAAACATGTTTATTTTGGGGCAGGTTATGTAGAGAAATCGTTTGGTAGCTCCATCTAAGACAAGGATTCCCAAACTTTTTTTGTTGATGTAACCCCTGAGATTTTGATATTAATATTTCAATGATTTAACAGCACATTCTCATTTTTACAGTTCTTTTATGTTATTTTTATGTTATGTTTTATGTTAAAAAGAATAAAACGTGGAAATTAATTCTTAATCCGTGGCCACAATATTTGATATATAGCAGTTGTGGCCTAATGGTTAGAGAATCAGACTTGTAACTCAAAGGTCGCAGGTTTGATATATATTCACAGGTATATATATATATTACATATGGGGCTCTGTATTTTTATTTAAGAAAACATTGTTTTAACAAAAATTTTTTTTAATGAATTATTAGCTTTTCATTGAACTCACGACACAAACCCCCTGCAGTTCCCTCACTAACCACCACTAAATTTGCTAAACCCGAGTTTAGGAAGAGAACCGGCACAATCTTGGTGGAAGAGGGGTATTTGACTCATCTTGAATTAATGACTTAAATTAGCTTGTTGTTTCTGCCTTAAAGGGATACTCCACTTTTTTTTTAAATAGGCTAATTTTACAACTCCCCCAGAGTTAAACAGTTGGGTTTTACCGTTTTCAAATCCATTCAGTCGATTTTCTGATATTTAGAAGAATATCAGTAAGCAGACAGTTTCTGGTCCCATTGACTGCCATAGTATATATTTTTTCCTAGTATGGAAGTCAATGAGACCAGTCTGGTTACTGATTTTCTTCTAAATATCAGAAAATCGGCTGAATGGATTTGGAAACGGTAAAACCCAACTGTTTAACTCTGGGGGAGTTAGAATTAGCCTATTTCCAAAAAAAGAGTGTGTAACTGTGTGATTTCTATATGTACTTGGACAGTCATCTCTGATAACAGATCACTCTAAATTGATGAAAATGCATTTTCTGTAAAGCTGTATATGTATATGTATTGTGAAAAGTGCGATATGTATTGTGAAAAGCGCTATACAAATAAATGTGAATTGAATTGAATCTATCAATGGCACTGAGCTTACCCCGACCCCTCTTTTGCTGCTTCTCTAGGTGGGTCCAGCTGGCTCTCAGTTTGGCATCCTGGCCTGTCTGTTTGTGGAGCTGATTCAGAGCTGGCAGATTCTGGCTCAGCCGTGGCGGGCCTTCACTAAGCTACTGTGCGTGGTTCTCTTTCTGTTTGCCTTCGGCCTGCTGCCTTGGATCGATAACTTCGCCCACATTTGCGGATTCATCTCGGGCTTCTTCCTCTCCTTCGCCTTCCTGCCCTACATCAGCTTCGGCCGTCTGGACATGTACCGCAAGCGCTGCCAGATCATCATCTTCATGGTGGTGTTCGTGGGCCTGTTCGCCGGACTCGTGGTGCTCTTCTACGTGTTTCCCATCAAGTGTGAGTGGTGCGAGCTGCTCACCTGCATTCCTTTCACCGACAAGTTCTGTGAGAAGTACGACCTCAACGCGCACCTCCATTGAGGGAGAGGCGGGGCTTCGGGGCGGAGGGATTTGATTGGTCGTTAATCTGCATCCGCCGGCCACGATTTGCACTCCGTCTCTTCCAAATGAAGCCCTTTCTGTGAACATGGACAGTATGCTTGTTTTGCTTTTTTTTTTACTCAAGTGCAAGGTGGAACTCCACTTTGACCGTGATTTTAGGACTCTGAGAATGAAGAACACTTTTAACGTATCCTAAAGTTTTATGTAGTCTAAGGGTGTCTGATAATCATACGAAAACAGGGTCACCCTCGCCCGAAAACTATCTTTACACTACAGTCTCAGAAGGCAGTGTCATAATACAAGCACTGGTACACCAAACGGAGAACACGTCTTCTCCAGTTTTGATTGTTGTACTTTGTATGTTTTAGCATGTCAGGAGTAGGTTTGTCTTTGTTTAGTCGACCTCAGAATCCAGGGACGAAAAAAACTCTGTACCTTCGGTGCCTTGATAAATGTACCTACTACTGCCATATTTTCGTTACATGTTTAGCACTCAAATGATATTCTTTTATTTGTGTGTTACTTCTAATGGAGTTATAGTTGATTATGAAAGGGTAGTGTTTTAGCTACCCAATTTACACACTTGTCACAGAATACAGCTAAAAACAACCTGCACCTCTGAAGTTTGTCTGTTTTTCTTGTCTACTAGACCATAAACAAGCTCTAAAATATGGGAGCTCATTTCCACTTCAGAGTGAAGAAAAAATAAACATGTAAAAGTTACTTGATCTCAATGTGACTGTTTCTCGACATCACATATTGCAATGCGAATGTTTCCATCCACCTATTTTAATTCGCATTTTGCGATATTGCATAAAAAATGCTGGATGGAAACGCCAAGATGCGCATAAAAAAATGTATGTGCTCAATTGAGGCTGATCATTTTTTTATCCACATTTACCAATGGAAACATTTACAGAATAAATCCCTCCATGCGCAATAAAATAACTTGCATGACTGCGCCTCGACAGAGGATGTGATTGGATAACTGCACTAACCAGCGGACCAATCGGATTGCACAGCATCATAAATGTTGGTTTGATCATTCTGAAATGCTTCAGCCGAAGTCTCATCGGAATGATATGATTTAATTCTCTCTGAGAACCGTCTCACATGATTGCGTTCTCAAACACCAGCATCCAAACGCAAGATCACGTGTCAGAGTTTATTATTTTTGTCTGTGATGATGGAGGAACAAATAGCCAGTTTCTTCCCCGATTGCCAGCAACTTCTATTTTTATTACAGATATTTTGCACCAATTTCCGAGTAAGTGTCGATTTTGTTCTCTTGAACATGTGGGATGGAAACACTGCTTTATGTGATATTGCGCACAAGTTAAAATTCACAACTTTTGATGGAAACATAGCTAATGTGCCTATTTCTCATAATTGCAACACGGTGCGACTTAATATCTCACAATTGTGACCTTGTTTCTGGTTATTGAGTAGCCTGGGAAAACCTAGACAACTTCCGGCAAATTTAGATTTGCCTTGCAAGTAAGTCTGGCAAAGAGCTTATTCAAGCCCATTTCCGATCCGTCGAAATCGAGGCACCAATCAGAAACGTTGGGCTTTACAGGCGGGCTTTACACGATGACGAAACCGCAGCGACGGTGAAGCAGATTTTGTAGCCTACATTACAAAGATGGAACATCACTCGCTCGAAGCTATCGCGTCTGTTTTAAGCGATTTGAACGTATCCTTTTTGTCAAAACCCGAGCAAAGAACAACACTCAGAGATGTTTCTCCGTCGCTCTGCATACATACGTCATCTCCTTCAGCGCTCTGATTGGTTTTAGGTCTATCCAATTGCGTCCAGAGGCATTTGAGCGACGTCCGTTGGTGACGCCCCTTTGGAAATCATTTGTCTATGAAGCTTTGCCAGACCATAACTCAGTTACTACTGAAAATGGTCTGGTTTTAACCAGGCTAGTTATTGAGACTTCATATGTATGTAAATGTTTTTTTCTCATAATCGTGATGTTACATCTCGCAGTACAACTCAGTATGGCGATGTGACTTTATTTCTCATAATTACAATCTAATTCACTTACTTCATATCTAACAATTGTGACTTTATATTTCACAATGTGAGTTTATATATGTGACTTGCCTTTATTTCTCATAACTGCGACTTCATATCTCACAATTGCGTCTTTAAATCTCAGTGTGACTAGTTATTTTTTCTTTCTTTTTTAAACTTTGTTTTGTTTTTTCCCTCTGAGGCGGAAAAGATGTCCATACCGAACTACTCTGACGGGTTAGGAACAAACTTATGAAATGATTAGGATGGTACCAAGGATATCTTAATGTATCCATAAACCTAATGCTTTCTCACCACTGTGCATAAAAAACACATTACAAAAATATAGCTTTGTTATTAGATTTTTTTTATTGATTAAGATAGGCATATTTTATGACTAATGCCACAGAGAATGTTTATGGATGTTCTAATTAAAGTTTACATCAGTTCATACACTGTATACATCGATTGCATTTCAAAACACATGGTCACATATGCAGTAATATATTAGGAAGATTTTATTCTAAAACAGTATTCAACATGTCATTGTCCACTTGCAATTCAAGGGATGGAACATTTATATAAAAATAAAAATTTCAATTAAATCTTATATTTTCCAGAAGAAAGATTCTGAATTCACTTTTTGAATGGTTGAATGGTTTTGTACCAGTAGAATATTATTTATGTAAAATGAAAGAAACTTTTTTCAAACATCAAACAAAATGATGAATATGGTGACTAATTAATTATTAAAAACAACTACTGTTTTTTTTTTACCAGTAAAGTGTGCAGTGTATCTTGGGCAGTTCACAAGAAGAAAAATGCAGTAAACAGCCAACATCTGTGTGCAATCTCTTTAAATGAGTGCATAGGCAAGTCTCTGGTTCTTTGCTTAGGTGGTATTAGGGCTTTGAGTCCTTAACTAGGTGAGAGCCGTCCAGAATCTACACATGATGTCTTTTATCAGGATTGGATGTGCTGTAAGCCAAAGAAACTTAACATCCGCTGTTTCGTCGTGCATAAGCCAGGCCCCCGAGCTGATACTCCATCTCTGTGAAGGTCATAGCCCCCACACTGATGGCCGAGTTACCCTTCTCCTTGAAGCCAGCTTTCTGGTAGAAGGGCACCAGGAACTCCTCGCAGACCAGCAGGGCCCTGCGCAGGCCGGGAGAGACAGCGCAGGTACTGCAGGTAGCGCCAAAGCAAGATGGAGCCTTTGCCCTGCTGCCGACACTGGCGGTGCACTGACAACACGTGGATGTGTACAGCGGGAGAGTCTGGGACGTGTGTGTTCATGGCCTCCTGGATAAGATGGTCAAAGAGGGTTAGCATTCTAACTGAACTGATACAAGGTTTCTTTAAAGAACCACATAGGACTATTGAAGTATGTTTTACAAGAAGATGCTGTTTCAGTCTTTCTACTTCAAAAATTCACCTTTAATTCAATGTGCTACTTGCAATTGTAATCATTTGTGAAATTTACTCACAATTTTGGAATGAAAATGGTTTCAAAGTAAATCCTACACTAATGTTTTTTTGTTTTGTTTTTTAGTGTAGAGAATCACTTCTCACCTGTCCTAGTTTCTCTTTGTCCCAGCCAGATCCAATGATGAAGGCCACCAGCTGGCCCTCTTCAAACCATCCCAAAGAGAGCTCAGGACACTGACCCAGGAAACTAAGCACCTCGTCAAGGGTGAGTGGACATTCACCGGAAACTGAGACGAACGCTGCAGAGAGAGATACAGGGGTGAGTCAACCCTCATCCCAACGCAAACAACAGCTTATCGGCAGATTAGCAGGTTTATCGCAATAAAATCAGCTTGTTGACTGCAGTCTTCTAGTTTTCTATATGTAAAACTTGGGAAGTGCTTAAGGACTTTAGGACTGGTTTGATTTAACTCTCCTACAAAGAAGTGTGTGTTGGTGTGTATTCACAGTATTTTATGGGGCACCAATTTTAAAATTAAGAGTTCTGTAAATAAATGTTTTTTTTTCCAGGCTAGCCAAAAGCATCTTTATTTTATTTTTTTCAAATTCAAAAATAATGTATTTATTAGTATGACATACACCATTGTTCAAAAGTATTGGGTTGGTAAGATACTTTCAGGTTTTTAAAATAAGTATTTTATGCTCAGCAAGGCTGCATTTATTTGATCAGAAATATGAATAAAAAGGGAAATATTAATACTATTTAAAATAACTGTGAATATGTGAATATATTTTCAATTTAATTAATTGCTGTTATCAATAATTTATCAAGTCTTCAGTGTCACATGATCCTTCAGAAATCATTATAATATGATGATTTGATGCATGCCCAAGAAACATTTCTTCTTATTGTTAATGATGAAAACAGTTGTGTTGCTTTGATTAATGTAAAGTAAAAAATAAAAATGTAATAACATTTGTAACATTATAAATATAAATTAACTTTTGATCAATTTAATCAATTCGATTTTTTTCAATGTCTTTGAAATGTGCTGTAGGACTACAGTAGTATTGCCAAAACATTACAGAAAATTAAATAAAAAATAAATAATAAGTAAAGAAGTTAAATCTAAATTCACAGCTAAATAGCCTACCGTAAGTATTTATGCAAATTGTCATTTCTGGTAGCATAAAATCAACTTGTTGCTCACAAATTTTAACCACTGAAGTAAACTAAAGATTTTTGAGAATCTCTTCAGTGTTTGTCACCTGCTGAAAAACTAAATTAGGCCTTTAACTAAAATTAAAACTAAACGTACAACAATTTTTTCACATTTACTGATGCTGCACAACCTTCTTTAACAGCATTTTGGCACTCTATTTTGGTAAATCTATTTACAGCACCCCCAATATATCCCCACCGTGTCTGAGAAACATACCTTGACTAAAACTGGACTAATGACAAGAATATGATGACCAAAGTATAAAGAAAATATCTAGAACCAGAAGATGGCAGTAATGGAACGTCAAGGATGCAAGCTGCCGTTAAAACCCAAAGAAGAAGAAGAAGAAGAAGAAGAAGAAGAAGAAGAAGAAGAAGAAGAAGAAGAAGAAGATCTTACCTTCCCTCTCGATCTCAAATACACTAATGGCGTCCTGAGGGTGAGATTACGGAACTCGCTAGCGGGTAATGTGTGTCGTCGCTGGCGTCGCGAGCTAAGCGGCGTCTTCAGAAAGAAGGGCTTCAGGAAGGGTGAGCTGACGACCTGAGGTGCCATCACCTGACACGAGCTCACTTCGGACTGCTGGAGGACTAGACTGTTTGTAATAGTAGTTTTTTCCTTCCCTTTAAAGTTTTAGGACACTGCTGTCTTTCCGTCAGTCTTTGTCCGGGCCGCTCTCTTCTGTGGTCCGATGTGTTTGAATCCTGTCGTTCAACCTCGCTGCTGTCACCTCTCCTCCTCTTTAACCCTCCTTTGGGCTCTTTCCCAGCCCGCCCCGCATCTCCTAAAGTGTCCCGTGTTTAGAGGGATAGTGATGGGTGCACGTGGCAGGTGAAGCTGCAGCAATTCCCTAAAAGTCCGTGTGCTAATAGCCTACTCTCAACGCAGCTCATCAGCCTCTCTTACACACACTTACCCTGAAACTGTTTGTACAGCCAAAGCAAGCTTTGGATTGCTTACGCCAGACCTGATAGATCTGCTACGGAATTATTATTATTATTTATTTATTTTCTACTATATGAATCAATGCCATTTTGAGATTTTAAGTATTGACCGATAAATAAACCCACAGGGTTATTAAATGTATCACTCATGTAACAGCTCAAAATACTATAAGATTGGGAAATATTATTACATTTTGAAATAGCTGTTTCTATGTGAATATATTTTTAAAATGTAATTCATTCCTGTGATGGTAAAGCTGAATTTTCAGCAACATTACTCCAGTCTTCACGTGATCCTTCAGAAATCATTCTAATATGCTGATTTGATGCTTAAAAAAAAAGTGTATTATTATTATCATCAATGTTGAAAACAGGTGTGCTGCTTGATATTTTTTGTGGAAGCCATTTAATTTTTTTCAGGATTTGTTGATGAATAGGAAGTTGAAAATAACAAAACAGCATTTAGGCCTATTTGAAATGTAACTTTAAGTGTGTGTGTGTTTGTTCAGGTGAACCCCGCATTATAGAGAAAAAATGTCCCCACAAAGATGGCAATCTCCAAAATGTAACATTGTTGTCCCCCATCAACAAAACAGCTTATAAATCATAATAAATAGTTTTTTTGAAAATGTAATAATGCTGAAGGTTTTCTTTGAGGATTGTGTTTAAAGCAGGGGCATTACATAATTATATTTGATAAAAATGTGAGGACTTTGCCGCCTCATTTTAAAACACCATCACACACACGGTTATGGGATAGAATCTACAGTTTGTATAATCATTGTCTATGGATAAAACACAAACATACTGTGTCACTACCCCTTTTTTTTTTAAATAACTACTTTGAAATAAGTCATTGCCTGTATACATTTTACTGAATTGATCGATTTCAGTATGAAAAGGGCATAATTCACATGTCTATGAATATTTCTTGCTTCATTTATTGTTTTGCATTCATTTCAGTTATGCATTGGCCAAGGCAAACCATATTGCTACATCCCACGTTATAGCCGGAGGCTTTGTACAGTCCAGGTTTGTTTGAAATCCTTTAACATCTGTATAGCAACCCCTGGCTGTAGTATTAAAATGATTAATTTGATGAAGAATGTATTATCTTTGCCATAGAGTATAATTCATTTATAGCATATCATGCGGCTGAAGGTTCATTTAAATATTTACATATTGTTTAGGCAAGTTTATTTATATAGCACATTTCATACACAATGGTAATTCAAAGTGCTTTAGAAAGGAATAAAAATAAGCATACTAGAATAAACTTCTCATCTGGCAAAACACCGGTGTATCTTATTTTGTATATAGTTTTACTCTGACGCTGTGTCTCTGGTGTTTATTCGGCGCGCCTAAGAATTCCAGTGGACGTCTCCGATTTTCCCCTTAAATAAGGTCCATTTTACACACTGCTGTTTTTTATCCCACAATGTCGTCCTTTTCAAATCTACACGTCGCTTTCAGAACTCTTTGTATTGGGCATTTATGTTTTAAAATGACATCAGACAAACTAAGGTGCAAAGGTTACAAAGCATCGCCCCTGACGCGCCGAACTTTATAATGGGCGATTTTAATCACTGTAGGCTTGGTAAGTCGCTAAGTAACTTTTCTCAATATGTCACCTGCCCTACAAGACATATGAAATGTTTAGATCTCTGTTATGGCACCGTTAAGAAAGCTTACAGGTCATTTAGTAGAGCTCCTCTAGGTCTGTCTGACCATAACGTTGTTTATTTGGTTCCGGTTTACAAAACTGTTCTAAGGAGAACAAAACCTGAACGACGTTTGGTTTCAGTCTGGTCTGATGAAGCTACACAGGAACTATTGGACTGTTATTCATGCACAGACTGGGATTTATTTAAGGAAGAGTGTTCTGATTTGGATGAACTTGTTGAGACTGTTTCTGCTTATATAAGTTTCTGTGAAAATGAAATAATCCCTAAAAAAGCTATTTCAATTTTTCCAAATAACAAACCATGGGTGTCTAAATCTGTTAAACATATTATAAATCAGAGAAATATTAGCTTTATGCAGGGGGATGCCATAGTCTATAACAACCTGCAGAAGCAAGTCAAGAGGGAGCTCAAACTAGCTAAACTTAAATACAAAGACAAAGTTGAATCCCTTTTGAGCAGTGGCCAGTCTCGCCCTGCATGGGATGGTGTGAAGTCAATGATGGGCTTGCAATCCAATAAATATAAAAGAAACCCTCACTTTTGATGGCAAGAGAGAGTCTGAACTTGCAGATGTTTTGAATATTTTTTATAATCGCTTCAATATTTATGATTTCACCAATGAATTATCCGCGTTTAAGGAACCATGGGCAGAACAAAATGTGGGTATTAAAATAGATAAGGACAGAGTTAAAAAAATACTTAGGGGGGTGAAGGAAAGGAAGAGCCCTGGCCCAGACAATATTGGTGGCCGCCTTATTAAAAGCTGTGCAGAGCCACTGTCAGACATACTTGCCTTTATATTTAACAAGTCACTTCAGTTACATCGCGTCCCTCATCTCTGGAAAGAGTCAGTGATTGTGCCTGTGCCGAAGATAAAGGTACCCAAATCACTCGACGATTTTAGGCCAGTGGCTCTTACCTCTCTTATTATGAAATCCTTTGAGAAAATCATTAAACAGGAGATTATAGCAATGACACAGTCTCAGCTTGATCCCTTACAATTTGCCTATAGAGCAGGTAGAGGAGTTGAGGATGCGATAGGCAGCCTGCTAAATACAGTTTTTAATCATTTGGAAGGGGCAAACAAATATGTGCGATTATTATTTATTGATTTTTCATCAGCTTTTAACTGCATTCAACCCCACATTTTAGCAGATAGACTCTTAAAGAACTACAACATTAACCCAGGTCTAACAGCCTGGTTAGTTGACTTTTTAACTTCAAGATCTCAAAAGGTTAAGGTTAATGGTGTCTTATCTGGTAAACTTTTATCTTCTACTGGCTCCCCCCAAGGTGTGTCCTCTCTCCTCTTCTTTTTGTATTATATACAAATGAATGCCGTTCACACTATGAGGATAGACAGATTTTAAAATTTGCAGATGATTCTGTCATTGTGTCTCTTTTAAATGAAAAAGTGATTGATCATGGACCAATAGTGAAGGATTTTAATGAGTGGTGTAAGTGTTCTTTTTTAAACATAAATGTGTCCAAAACGAAAGAACTAATTATTGATTTGAGGAAACAGAGCCCATTTCTCCCCCTCACTATCATTGATGGTCAATCCATTGAGATAGTACAAGAATACAAGTACCTTGGCACAACAATTGACAGTAAGCTATGTTTTGATTCTCACACTGATGCTGTTTGTGCTAAAGCCCAGCAGCGAATGTATTTTTATCGTAGATTGAGGAATTTTAACATTGACCCCACTCTGATGCAAATGTTTTATTCTTGTTTTCTTGAGTCTGTTTTAACTTTTTGTTTTATCTGTTGGTTTGGTTCCCTGTCCACAAAGAACAAAAACCGACTAGAGAGCATTGTTAGAACATGCAGCAGGATTGCGGGTATTAACTTCTCCCCCCTCTCTCACATCTACTCCAACAGAGTAGCCAAGAAGGCTCTAGCTATTGCAGCTGACCCCAGTCATCCTTTGTCCTGCCAGTTTAAGCTACTCCCCTCAGGCCGTAGGTACTCCATGCCCAGATGCAGGTCAAATAGATACAGAAACTCTCTTATCCCGACTTCGATCTCGATATTAAACAAATTGCCAGAACTGTTTTAATGTACTTAATAATTAATTTATTTTCTATGCATTTAACTTATAACTATGTATTTTTTGAGATTATCTGTGTTTTATATCTTGTGGTAGTGTTGTGTGTTGTGCCTTGTGCTTATCTGCTGGCTGCACAAAAATTGCCCCTCGGGGACAATAAAGTAACCTTGACCTTGACCTTAAAGCTCTGGGTTAATGCTGGACCTCAGATGACCTACAGGAGGAGTTCAGTTTAAGATGACTCGACCTTCAACGACCCCTCAGAGAAGCTCCAATCATCGTGTCAGGGGCATAGCTTTTTATAGTCGGTTATAAAACTAGACATACATGTAACGTGGTGTAATTTGAATGTGAAAAGTAAGACGGATTAGCCTTCGGCAATTCTTAAGACAGTCTTAACGCGCTGACTGTGTTTATGAGTTACAAAACACTGTAAGTTACAGCTGAAATACTGTTTTAGCATCTAAACAATGTACAATCTGAATGTCGAAACAGTTTTATCACTCAGTTAGTCACCTTTATACAATAATAGTGTGTTTTAAAGCAGCTTTACAGTAAAATGATTCAATGAACTGCATATTTTTTTCAAGTAGTACAATTATTATTAGAAAACATTATTTTACTTCCATAAATAATTGTCTAAATGATTTGCCCTGAAATACATGTATTTTTCAGTGCAACTAATAGGTTTTACAAAAGTAAGAAGTGCATGCAACAATGTCAAATGTTTACATTTATGATATGGAATACAACAGTTGCATAAAACATTAGTACACACAATTGTGTATGAAATATGAATTCTTAAGTATATTACTTTCATAATGCTTTAAATGCACTTTGAACAAGAAGGCACAGTGAAATATTTCGTTGAAACGGCACATTATCTGAGGAAATAAAATATGCATATTCCAGAGCATTGATCAATCTCACATAAATATCATGCAGAGCTTAATGAAATTAACTTAACACCATTATTAATCAGGTTTATTTTTTGTTTGTTTCTTTTACATTTGTTTAAAATACATGTACAGAGCCGCTTAAGCAGTATTAACAGATAAAATATTGATCCTGATAGAATGAAAAATCATGTAGAATTACAAAGTTTATTTGTATTCATGTTCAATATAAGCAACTTAATATCAATTTAAAATCATCTGCTCTTCAAAGTGGACATTATAAATAAGTAGCCACACATGTAATACATAAATGTCAATCAAGGCTAAAGGTTATACAGCTTTAAAGATGAACAGCACAGCTATGGGAAAAAGCTGTAGCAACACTTGCTTTGTTTTTTAAAGGCACATAAACCTCTATGCATAATGCTACAAGACACGGCATATCTGCATGTTTGAGGAGAACAATGAGATGTAATGCTTCTTGTGACTTGTTCATTTAGCTGTTCTTTCCTTTCTTAGAAATACAAGGTCCAGCTGTGAGGAAAGAAGACCTGCCAAATATTCACAAAGCTGATTAAATAACATCTGAACTGACACATAAAAGGAATGCCTTCACATGTTGAAGTATTTAAAGATCATATTACAATATTTATAAAGCAAATAAAGAGGTAAACAGAGTCCAGCATGGCTTTTTTTTAGTCCTTACAGTTTTAAAGAGCATAAATAGCTAAACAAGCAAGCACATTTAAAGCACTGTTAGACCACACAATATTTTTGTCATTAAACTGACAAGTCAACCATTTTTAACATTATTCGATCACTATAAATATTACATTTGGAATCATGAATATATATATTCTGAGGTGCTTTTCTCACTGCTTGTCTTCAGTCAGCACACAAAAAATAAGTTCAGGACATTTAAGTACTTACTAAAAACATTTCAACTGCACAGTTATATTTCTGTGTTATTTACTAGTGAGTTTAATACGATCATTTGAGTAAACACGTTTATATTTCATCATACAGATATCCTGAAGTGAGTTTTACTGAAATGTGCTTTGTCTATTAACCATAACAAGCTGCTGTATGTGTTATAATATTGTCCAGATCAAAGCTGTATATTAAGCACTGAGATGGCGTTCTTCTCCCTCAACCTCAACTACACACTTAAATATAAAGGTTTCAAAGGAGGGAGGGAGGGAGTCAGTAAGATAAGTTCTTAAAATAAAATAAAAAACTCCTAACGTGAACAACATTTTAAAAACCTAAAGAACCTTTTGTGCAATGGAAAGATTTCTGGATGTTAGGGTTTGTTCACACTTACAGTTCAGTTCTCTTGGTTCGTTTGGTCCGGACCAAAAAAAACAACAACATAAAAACCATTTAGTCCCGGTCCGCTTAGCATTCACATTGGCATTTTAACCCCAAACCTAAACATACCCCACCTAAAGGCATAGGGATACGTTCAAAACCTGATTGGTTTGCTTTTATTGCATTTATTTCGCGACGGAACTTAATGAACATCCAAACCAATGTGTGCTAGGCTAAATGCGCTCGTTGTATGCGTGTAGCCTATATATGCTGAGAACTCATGAAGAGCTTATTAAATGAGTAAAGTAGTCAGAACAGTGGCTGGAATCGCTCCGTCACACACACAAATGAAGATCGGCTGTGAGGAGACGCTTTCTGATCCTTTCTGAGCAACATCGTGACTATGATGAGAAAAAAACATATGCTTGATCTGTCCTTTTTAGGGTCGCATCATGTGATCCCCTTTTATAATGAACGAACGAATAATAAACAAACCGTTTTTGGTTCTTTGATGTCTTACATGGCTTTGATCTGCTTATTTAATTTAGTCTACTTGTTTGGTGCGCACCAGGATTCAGTCGGCAGCGTTCACACTTATTCAAACGAATCGTACTAACAGAGCAATCGCACATGACTTTTTTAATCGAACCAAACGTGCCAAGTGTGAACACACCCTTGAAGGTTCTTAAATGGAACCTTAGATGCCAATAAAAAATCTTTATTTTTAAGAGTGTATACACAAATCAGCAAGAATTACACCTGTAACCAATATATACACCATCATGTCACCCTCATGTCATTTTAACTCAGTTGTATGTCTTTTGCCATGAAAAGATGGATGGTGAAGCTCCAAAAGTTTGATAAGTACTAGTTATTTTTTATTGAATATTATTAGATGGTTTAGAGTTTGGTCTCTTTATCACAAATCATATGGTTTCAGAAGACTTGCATATAGCACAGAAGTCATACAGACTACTTGATATGACTAATGATATTTTATTTACCACTGCTTTTTGGAGCTTATATCAAGTAGTACAAATCACCATCCCCATTCAAATTATGAATAAGAGAAGATTGGACATTCCGCCCACTTCTCCTTACGGAATTATGGAAGAAAGTAAGGCATAATACATGCAATAACGTGAGGGCGATCACTTTGGTGTGAATTAAGAGCCCTAAAAATCAAGCACAATGAAAAATGACAGATCACCAGAACAAAAGTCATCAGCCTCAGCCAGTTATATTCAAAAACAAAAGGGCTGAAACTCATTTAAAGTTGGATACTGGAATGGGAAAGCATCAAACTTCAGTGAGGGAACATTGAAGTGAAGTTAATGTCAGGCTGTAGAGGAGATGGGCCTGCATGGTTAAAAATCCAGTTCTTCATCGTCCATGTGAAAATGGCTTGAGGGACCGAGGAGCGGCTGGCTGGAGCAGCAGGTACTCTGAGTGTTTAGACTTTCAGTTGAGCCAGACAATCCTACACAAACGACAGACACTGCAGTTAAAAAAAATAAAAAATACTCTACACCAGTGGTTCCCAACCCGGATCCTGGAGTACTGAACACCAACACTGCACATTGTGGATGTCTTCTCTTATCTGACACCCATCTGAGGTCTTGGGAGTCTTTACTAATGAGAGACATCTAAAGGTACATTTACAACGTCAAATAAATACGGATCCGCGGAAACGACTAAAAACGTTGCATTATGCTGCCCGGCCAGTAGTTGGCGATGTCACTTTGTAAGGACACAACGCGCCTATAGATTGAACACGTAACACGCATGCACTTAACGTCAACGTTTTCACAAATTCGTGTTTTTGCAGTTTACACTGAGACAATAACAGTATCGTTTTCAAAAACTTGCACTTTCCACTTTTACAGGCCCCTAAAACGCCACTGTTGTGTAAATGAACGGCCAAAAAACATAAGAAGTGTCCGTTTTTAGTTGAAGATGGTGCTGTGTAAAACAGCTCCTAAAATCTTATGTGCTGGTGAACCCAGGGACCAGGATTGGGAACCACTGTTCTTCACTAATATCTAAACATAAAATAACATTTAACATGCCGAAGTTTAATAAAAATGTAAATTGTAGAGAGCAACAATCTGATGATTAATTAAACCAGTAAAGGCCTGTTCACACCGGGATGAATTTCGCGTGCGATATTCGCCGACGTTTAACGCCTCGTGACTAAACAAAGGGTGTCAATGTGAGTGTGCACACCGACGCGTAAAATGCCACGCGTAAAAGCGTCAATTTTTAAAAAAACGCCTCGGGTACGTTTTTTTGGTTTGACGCGCCGCGTCAAGAACTATCCGACCAATGAGATTGGCGCTTTTGCTCACGTGTCTGGAGCTTCTGAAGTTACAGTAAAACACAACTTGGGGGCGCTCAAACACAAAACGGTCTTGCCGAGCACACATACGTAACGGCGAAGAAGATATACAGCGTCTACACTCTGCCGGGAAGAAATAAGACGAGGAAGATGCAAGGCCAGATGAGTAGAGCTGCTGGTCTTGTTGGTGTCTTTATAAAGAGACACCAACGAGAATAAAGAACTATATGACAAACGCGACAAACTTGCTCTCTTCTTCTGAGTGACAAGTGAGTGTCAGAAGTGTAAAGTTGTGCGCTTGGACCGGGGTATTTCTGTTTTACATTAAGCGCCATCTAATGTCAGGGAATGAATTTGCATGTTGACTCGGCTCATCGTCAGCGAAAATCGCTTGGGTGTGAACACAAAAAACGTGTTGAAAAACGCTGACTAATAACGCGAGCCGATATTCGTCCTGGTGTGTACGAGGCTTAAAACTGAGAAACTTTTTGTGAAGCATAGGTTTGCATGGCACTGAGAACAAGAAGAGAAGAGAGAAGAACACAGAAGCCTACATACCAGTTACTCTTCCATACCAATAGAGCAGGAATCAGGACCTAGAGCTGCCCAGAGCAAGACCACGAGAGCAGACAGGAAGGCAGGGGAAGGAAGTCGAAGAATAAATGGCACACAGGTTAGATAAGCTGAATGACCGAGAGCCAGAAACAGAGCGTTCGTCGACTCGCAAAAGAGTAAGAACGAACTGTGTTGTTCGATGAGTGCACGCACACTCGAGGCTATAGCGTTTCTGTGAACCACACACTCAAAGCATGCAGAGTGGGCTCTTGTGTCCAGATGCACTCACCAGTGAGGGACAGGTCTCCAGGGGGGTCACTATCAGTTTTGGTAAAGCTGCTGTGCTCGCTGCTACAGTCATTCATGGCCTCTTCCTCCAAATTCAGTCCATCCTCTGCATAGATTCAGAAAACAAAAGCTGTAATTGCACAAAAGCTTCTTCCATTGTTAGTAAACATGTCAGTCTATGATATTAATGAATACATGTTCGCCCACTTGTTTTCAAAAAAAAATAAATAAAAAAAATAATATATATATATATATATATATATATATCCCTTCAAAAATGTGGGGTCAGTAAGATTTTTTCCTAAAGAAGTTTTGTGGAAAAACAGAATAAATTAATAAAAATGTCTTTACTGTCACTTTTGGTTTGTTTGTTATTTTGATTAGATAATCATCAAATGTTCTAAAATACAAGCTAATAAAGTGGGAGAGTATACATACAATATACATATGTATGGCCTTTGTGTAGATATTTAAAGATGTGTAAGCATGACTGTTTGGATTTACATTAAATGGTAAAAATTAACTAAGGTTAATAAAAGTAGTATTTTGTTGTTACATTTGTTAACTTACAACTTTAAAATTAAAAAAATATATATTAAATGTTGATCTCTTAAAATTAGTTAATGGACTGTGAACTAACGTGAATGATTAGGTATAATTAATATATTAATATTTATTTTAAAAAGTACATTTTCATGGTTCAGTACAGTTTTTTTTAAATATGATGATTATGATTTAAATATCATGTGACACTGGAGAAATGCTAAAAGTTTCGCTTTGCATCACATAAATAAATTACATTTTAAAATATATTAAAATAGAAAACAGTTATTTTAAATTGTAATAATATTTCACAATTTTACTGTATTTTTGATCAAATAAATGCACCTTTGGTGATCATAAGTGACTCAGTTTTTTTCTTATCTTACTGACCCAAACCTTTGAACAGTAGTGTAAGTGTATTTGGTATTGTTCCACTGACAGATTATACTTGTTTTAACCATAACCTTAAATCAAAACTAACCCTATTTGGAGATTCCTTCACTTATAAAAACATGCAAGTCTTGGTATCCTTGCAAAATGTACAATAAAACAGCAAAACGTAATAACTTGCTCTTCCTCTGACACTATCCTGCCTTTCATTTTCAGCTGATTTCGCTTTCAATTCCCTGACATTAAAACTGCTGTAATGTTGAGGGGGAAATAAGCAGACAATCTTTTTGTATTGATTCAAAATATTTACTAGCTAAATATTTAAATATTTACTAGTCACTTTCCACTTTGTCTTGGGCCATGCGCGACCGGCGACCGGAAGCGAGACAGCGTTGTGCGTTGAGTTTTATGTCTTACTGTTTTGTTTTTTAATCAAAGTTTATATTTATACCCAAGGAGTATTAAATGACTGGTTATTAACCTTTTAAACTGCTAGCCTAGGTGTCTGAGCAACAAACATGGAGCTGATGGCCTTATTGTTTTTGTGGTTGGCGTTTTATTTCACGGACCCTCTAGGTGCGTTGTCTAATCCACCGATGATTAGATATAGCAGAGACTTTCTACTACAGTGGAATATCCCTTAGATCAACAAACCACCAGATCTAGTTCTACCTGACTTGAACCGTTACAAAGATCTACGGTGTGGAGAGAGTAAAGTCACTGGTGATTGTCCACGTAGACCCAGGAAACACGGTAAGCGGGGAGGAGTTTGTGTAAGGTTGAGGAAACAGTCTCTTTCCCGTATTCCCTTACCGTCCATTATTCTGACTAATGCGCAGTCTCTTCGTAACAAAACGGATGAGCTGCAAGCTCAAGTTCGATTCCAACAGGAATTCAGAGACTCGTGTCTATTGGCCATCACGGAGACATGGCTCTCGGACAGAGACATTACTATGGATGGGTTTGGTCCTCCTGTGCGCTTGGACAGAGATGCTGGTGCTACGGGCATGTCGAGGGGAGGAGAAGTTTGCTTGTATATGAACCAAAGGTATTGCAAGAACGTCATTGTGAGAGAAAGACTGTGCACTAAAGACGTTGAGTTGCTTTCGGTGTCGTTACGCCCATCATACCTGCCATGTGAGTTTCTTCAAATATTCGTTACGGTTGTCTATATCCAACCGAGAGCTAATGCAGATAAAGCCTCAGAAAGTCTTCTACAAGTAACTCAAAGATTGCAACTTATTTCTCCCGATGCACCAATGTTAATCATGGGTGATTTCAACCACTGTTTGATGGATAAGACCTTGAGAGACCTTTACCAATACGTCACATGTCCAACTAGACACAACAGGACTCTAGATTTATGTTATGGTTCTATAAAGGGAACATATAAATCTCTCCCTCTTCCCTCATTGGGTGGGGCTGACCATAATTGTATACAACTTGTCCCACTGTATCGTACAGCCCTAAGAAGGGGAAAAACTTTAATCAGACAGTTTAAGAACTAGACTGAAGATCCCATCTCGATTCTACAAGGGTGTTATGAATGCACTGATTGGGAAATGTTTAAAGAGTCATGTGCTGACACAGATGAACTTACTGATGTGGTCAGCTGTTATGTGTCATATTGTGTTGATAACATTATTCCTGTAAGGTCTGTAAAGGTGTATCCAAATAATAAGCCGTGGATAACAAAATCACTTAAGGTCCTGTTTAAGAAAAAACATTGTGAATTTCGGTGTGAAACAGTGTGAAGGTAATCTTGTTGAGTTGAATCGGTTAAAAAAGGAAGTGAAATTTGAAATAAATATGGCAAAGCTGCAGTATAAAGAAAAGATAGAATGGCAGTTACAAAATTGTAATTTGGGCTCAGCATGGGATGGCATGAAAACTATCGTTGGGACAAAGCCTAAAAAATACTCTAAGGTGGCAGGCCCTGATAATATTGAGGGCCGGCTGCTTATTTCCTGTGCAGAGCAATTGGGACCTATCTTTTATTATATTTTTCAACTGTCCCTTTCTCAACAGAAGGTGCCGAGGTTATGGAAAACCTCCACAGTCATTCCAGTGGCGAAAAATAAGAATTCAGTAGCACTAAATGATTTTAGGCCACTTGCTTTAACTTCTTTAGTAATGAAGAAATTTTAAAAATTGATTAAAGTAACACCAAGTAACTTTTCCTCTTCGGTCGCCCTACTGGTTGGAAACGAAATTGTCCATTACCGCTGTCGTAAATAATTTAGCCTACCGTCGCACGCACGCTCGCTGTTTATCCAGCACCGGCTTTAGAATGAACGATGTCCACAGACAAGGTAGAGTATGTTACATGATTTCATGAAAGGATGATGTATTGTGACATCAGAAATGAAGAAAAATGAAATAATGACTATTGTAGCGCTTGACGTAAAGCAGTCGAGTTTGTAGTTCTTTTTTGTGCACGGGTTCCTACCCGAAACCCGAAGTTACATAGTGGCAGTAAAAGCGATACAGACCCCGTCAGACTATGGCAGACGTGTCATTTAACTTATTTTAAGTCGATGTACCATCACAAGGGTCTTGGAAATATATTATGAAGGTTGAAAAACTACATAGTGTTACTTTAAAAAAGAGCTTCTTACAAACGGTGGAAGACTCACTTGACCCTCTTCAGTTTGCTTATAGGGCCAGACGTGGGGTAGAGGATGCTACGGCTACTTTGTCGAATTTGGTACTTAAAGGTGCTCTAAGCGATGTCACGCGTTTTTTATGGCCAAAACATTTTTTGTCACATACAGCAAACATCTACTCACGATCCGCTAGCTGCCTGTCCCCTGAACACACTGTAAAAAAACGCGGTCTCTGCAGACACCCCAGGCTCCACAAACGGCTACAAAAACAAACTCTAGCGACCCACTCTAAGAAACATAACAAACTGTTCCAGCCAATAACCGACAAGAATGGTTTGGGGGTGGGTTTGAGGGGTTAGTGCGCGGATGAGGAGGAGGGAGGGTCTAGCTAGCCTCCGTTTTGTTTGACAATAGTTCGAACGTCAACAAGAAGTGACGTCACCCAGGATCCCTTAGAGAACCTTTAAGCATCTAGAGGGAACTAAAGCCCTATTCGCACTGGATAATTATTATCTGGGGACCTCGTGTGTTTTAGAAATTACCCCACCACATCTGAATTTCGTGTGGCGCATTCGCACGGGATAACCGAACCCTGTGATTTTACTCAAATTTACTGACTTATCTCCCGGATATGGCGTCAGGCTATTGCTTGGAAATTTATTTTCGTTATAGGTCTAGCTGCTATGCAGTGGTGGAGGAAAGTACAAATAACCAGAGACATATTTACTTTAGTAAAAGTAAAAGTACCACAATGAAAACCCTACTTAAGTAAAAAGTACCTGATTTTAAATGTACTTTAAGTATTAAAAGTAAAAGTACTTGCATAACAATTTATTATCTTAATGTCTATATTCTAATAGGCCTAATTAGGGCTGTAACAATATGCAATATGAAACCAAAATTGCGACACTCAGATCCACGAACCTGTGTCGCGGTGTGAAGGCAGACGACGCACCCCTTATTTGAAGTTAACATTATACAATACATAGACCTACACCACAAAACTAGTTGAGGATAAATTCGTTAAAATTGGGCAATCCCAGCATTATGGATGTGACATTTGCAGTAAAAACTTGAAATATAAATTCTCAGAAAATGCATTTAATACCAATTGAAACTTATATATCCATATTCCCTTAATAAAGAAGTCCAGACATTAGAAAAATATCAGTCTACAGACACATGCGTTTTATATTTAATATGAGGGAGGGAAATATACATCCATAACGGACATAACACAAAACCAATTGCCTGGATTTTATAAATAAGTAAATATAGCAGACAATAGATAATCAGGTCACGGAGGCGCGTGAACTGGAGAAATAAACCGAAACGCAGGTCTGTACTTGCCTCACAGACCTGAGACGTATAGACAGCCTGAAATGTCTACTTTTAAACAGAACAATTCAAACCGAAATAAAACAGACTGTTCTCTGCATGTAATCCGTATGAAATGTTCATTTATCTCTGGCGAGTTCACTGCGAAGATCGCGCGTCAGCATCGTCAACTTCATCTTTGCTGGTGACACTGACACAGCAGGAAACACTTGTTTATTAATAAACAATTAAAATGTCTCCTTGTTATATTTTACATATTCATAATCATTACTTTTGCCGGTTCTGTGACAGCTTTTAGGTGCTTTATTGGCAGCGCCTAGGCCTACATGTTTCATCAACGGGTCAGCACCGAAAACATGGAGATTTTTTTTCAATCCTTGTTTTGGCAAGGGGGAAATCTGAGCAGAAAATGTAACAAAAATTTAACGAAACATTGTAGAAATGTAGTGGAGTAGAAAGTATAATAATTGCTGCAAAAAGTAACGAAGTAAAAAGTAAAAAGTATGCACTATTGATTCTACTTAAGTAAAGTACAGATACGTGAAAAATGTACTTAAGTAAAGTAACGAAGTATTTTTACTTCGTTACATTCCACCACTGGCTGTATGATATATTATGACATAAACAGAATAAAGTTCCTTACCGCATGCTGCTATACATGTCATTTATCTCCATCTAATCATTCTTTTTGTTTTACTCTTCTGATGATCTTCAGCTTTCACTTTCTGCAAATTGTGTAGTTGTGTAAAGCGAAATGATTCAGCACCCAAAATAGAAAACACTCCAAACCAGCCTCCATTATTCGCGAAAGATGGATAAAAAGGCGCACATGAAACAAAAACCTTGAAAAAATGATAGGCCTATACGATCCGGCCAAATCACAGAGATGCCGATTCGCACGGGACTAATATTATCACAGGACCTCGGTGATCGGCGAAATATAGTAGGTAATTTGCAGGGGAATTTTTACTTTACAAATTACAGACATGGCCGATTCGCACGGGATTAAGATCTCAGACAAACTCCGCAATTATTACAAATTACTAGAGGTCACCAGGTAATAGTAATCCCGTGCGAATAGGGTTTAAGACTCACGCCAGGATTTTATTTGTCGATTTCTCATCCGCTTTCAACACGATACAACATTTTAGTAGAGAAGCTGTTAAGTTTTGGTTTTGATTTTAGTATTGTTGGTTGGATCCTTGACTTCCTAACTGATCGCAGTCAGAGAGTAAGGGTTAATGGTTGTTTATCGGAGGTATTGTATTCATCCACAGGGTCCCCTCAGGGATGTGTGCTTTCTCCACTCCTGTATATTCTATATACCGATGATTGCAGAAGCAGGCATGACAATAGATGTATTGTAAAATTTGCAGATGATTCAGCTATTGTCAGCCTTCTTGGTGCTGGCGAATGCGACCATGGCCCTGTGGTTGAGGATTTTGTACAGTGGTGCAACGATGCATTCTTGCAAATAAATGTGCTAAAAACTAAAGACATGCTTATTGACTTTAGGCGTAATCAAACTGATCTGAAGAGAACAACTATCAAAGAGCAGGAGGTTGATGTTGTGGAATCATATAAGTATCTGGGGGTGTGTGATTGACAAGAAGTTGAATTTTAACCCTCTGGGGTCTGAGCTGTTTTCGGGCTCTTTCTGTGTTTTGGTATGCCCTGACATTTGTGCTTATTTCAGCTACTTAAAACATACCATTTGCCAACATATAAATTTGCTGTATTCAGCACAAACTCTGCTACAATAATATGTGAGCAAAATGGATGTACATGTTTGCATTTTATAGAAAAAAAATAATATGCGTGGTTAGTACGTTTTGGGAAAAAAAATGTCACCGCAATAAGGCCATTTAACACATACTGAATAGTTGAAAACAATACTTTTGAGTTACTATTCTTGTAGGCTAGAACTTTTACTTCAAAATGAAGTGAAAATCATTCTGACCACTCTTTCAGAAAGATCAATATAACGATTTGAATTTCTTACATCAGTTTTTGGGTCATTACTGCTGTATGCGTGGGAGTGTTAATGCCGATGAATATTAATGTGATTTACACCTGGGGAGACTAAAGACACTCCCCCAATGTGCTAATGCCCCATCAAGGTGCTGTGAGGCAGCCTGAACTAAGAATGATTCGATGTATAAAAAGTTAAAAAGAACAGCATTTATTCAAAATAGAAATCTTTCCTAAGAACATAAAGACTTAAAGTCATTCATATCACTTAACACTTCCTTTCAAAAAAAAAAACATAAAAAGACCAAACTTGTTTTTTTTTTTATATAAAAAAAATATATAAAATATTGCTTATATAGTGCTTATATAAATAAAAAAAGTGCATTCAAAGAATCCTAAAAAAACTATCACAGGTTAAAAAAAATTAAGCAGCATAACTGTTTACAACATTGATTTTTAAAAAAAATTATATCAGAATGATTTCTGAAGGCTGATGGTGACGATGTAAACACAACAAAACAAAAGCAAAAAACTGTTAGCACATTATCCAAAGTAAACTGATGGACTATTATGATTATAGATGCACAATGTATCTGTTGATGGACAGAGAACCATCTATTGATTGGTAGACTGCGTAACCGCGAGTATCTGTTTATGGCTCATCGACCGCACGCATTTACTGATACACTCAATGAACGGCTGTACCTAATACAAATAAAACATCTCTAGTTAACTAGTAGATCATTCATTTAGTCCGCTCTTAAATAAGAGATCTAGAGCTAAAATGTTTTGTTTTTGAACTCAAGCTGAGCGCTCGTGTCCTGCTATCAGTGTCATGGATACAGTGAGTCTCTTGTGGCGGCGCGCGCACAGAACGTGCTTTTCAATCTATTGCCATTGCGGACACTATTCATTCCGGTGAAATCACAAAATAAAATGCACACAAACGTGTGTCCTATATACGTGTGTGTTTGATATAGACTGTAACCACTGATGAACATATTCGGTTTTGATGAGAGAAAAAAAATATGCTAGTGGTGGATTCGAACCTGTAACCTCTAACACGCTTGGCAATTGATCTAACCACTAGACCACAGGAGAACTCAAACAAAACTTGCAGATCAATATATTTCACTAAATCATTACAAACTAAGCAGTTATTTAAAAAGTTTACACGAGCGTATAGGCCTACAGGAACGTTGTGAGTTAATATTTACTATAGTCTGAAAATGCATTTGAGCTCTATGATCAGAAAAGGAATTATAAAACACTAAACTTACTCCGAACTTGTATCCTCGGGGTCAATCCGTTCTTCAAAATGCAACCGCTCATCTGAGTTTCAAATTCCACTGAGGAAAAGGTTAATTATTCCCAGCTGTCCATAATCCTCTGAACTTCTGAAGGAGTAACGTTAGCGTGCTTCCATCCCTAAAACGCGATGAACTATCAGTGAATCTCTGATGAAGAATCTTCATGTTGTTATGCAGTGATCGGGGGCGTGCCGCGTGTGGGATCCATATCGCCTATTTACCATGTCAAAAGCGCTGGGGGTGTGGCGGGCTCACCTAATTATATATAATGAAGGGAGAGCGAAAAAACTGTAACTCTCCTTGGTTTCAAACGGATTACATAAACTGGAAATATTTAAAAAAAAAAAAAAAAAAAAATACTTCATTTGAAAGAAGAGAATCTCAGCTTCATAAAGAGACATCTCTCGTATCTCTGTGACAAGTATTGACAGAGTTAAAGTGAATGTTTCGGACGCGTTTCAGAACGGACCTCAAAGACAGAGAGAAGGGAAAACGCGCATCATGTTTATTTTTCTTTGTTTGACGAAAAGCACAAACATTTGTTTTTATTGTGAGTATCCACAAAAAAAATAGAAACTTAACAGGATCTAATGATGTACAACACTTATATTTAAGATCAAAATTAACAGAGTAATTTGATTCTCTTTTGCACTGATAAGGAAAAAATCCAGCAAAACGCGGGCACGCGGTTTTCGACCCCAGAGGGTTAATGTTAATGTGGAGATGATTTGCAAAAGGGGCCAGCAACGTCTGTACTGTCTACGGAGACTTTCCAAATTTAAAGTTGAAAGGCCCTTGATGATTTTACTCTATAAATCTTATATTGAGTCGTTTTTAACATTTAGTATGATATGGAAGTCTTAGTGTGAAGGCAAAGACTGCTTTGGGGAAAATAGTAAATACTAGCAGTAAGATCTTAGGAGTTCAGCAGAGTCACCCTACTGACCTGTACAACCGGCAGGTAGTTAGGCAAGCCCGATCCATTTTAATGGTTACTTCACATCCTCTCTATTCTGAGTTTCAGTTTTTACCCTCAGGATCTCGATTTATTTCCTTTGGTTAGAAGTAACAGGTATAAACATTCATTGATTCCTACTTCCATTTCCGTTAAATTTGGGAATGGGGGGAGTAGGTGGAAGGAAGTAGTTGTTTGGGTTTTGTGTGGGTACTGTGTGTGTGTGCTTATTTTAGTGTTAATTTGTAAAGGTACTTTTTAACTTTTACTGAAATTATTAAAGTATTGTAAATTGTCCTTTTGTATGCCGTCTTGCTGTAAAATTAATTGCCCTTCGTGCATCTGAACATGCCCCTATCATGAGTCCCAACAAGTTCAATACTTTGTGCTGTCATAAAAAATGTAATTATATGTTATTAATCTCTCAAATTAATTCCAATTAATCCCATTTCCATCAATATTTACTGAGGGAAAAAACTACATTATTGTGATAAAAAGCCCTACATAATATGATAGACATGAGGCAATAAAGCATGTGTATGATTTCCAATCAGACAGTGATAAGAGTGGAGTTACTCACCATCTTCAGGAGACAGTGAATCAGGGGCGTCCTCCCCAGCCGTACCCTGAGAAAACAAAGACGCAGAACATCAGAATCTCATACCCATCATCAGGCAGGCCGTGTAGAAGATGTCATACGGGCTGTGCTGCTGACCTCAGTGGGGGCGGGACTGCTGGACAGCAGCATGTGAGCTTGTGCATCAGACATTTCAGATAGTTTTTCTTCATCCTCCTCCTGAATCGGTGATGATGGAGAGCGTAGAGTGCTGCAAAACACACAAACTGTCAAAACTATTGATCTGCACAGCTAACACGCCAACTACTATTAGCACACATAATATTCACTATTTGTACCTTAGCGTAGGGAACCATGAAACATCTTTCCCATTTCTCACCTAAACACATCACTGAATGCACTGGGTGGCGCTGTGGATACGTGAAGCTGGTGTGATTTAAGTATGGAAATGCACATCCCACAGGATGAGGATCTGCTTTTATGGTGGAAAGTAGCAGCTCATGTTCTCAAAATATGTGGACACTTACTAGAGCGGTGTCTGTGTCTCTGTAATCTTATCAGAGCACACCGTCTCCAACGCAGACTATAGATCCACCGATAGCAAACCACAACCAACCAGAAAAGACTATTACAATTTCCATTTCATGCCAACTTTAATATAGCGTTGTAAATAGAAAAATCACTGTATTACCACTGTCTATCAATATCAGCTCTCTCTGTTTAAATGAGATCTGTCCGTTCATATTGCCCTACTAAGTTTATGCACATTAATTTTGCACATTAATAGTCACAATAAGTAATACATTTACAAGTTAAAACATTTGATATCAATATTTGCATGATCACATGTTGTGATCGCAAACCAAAGAATGCCAGGAAGGGAAAAAAACAAACAAATGCTTTTGTCAAGTAATCAAGCTTCTCAGTGTTATTTGTGTTAAAAGTCTCAACTAGGGCTGGGCGGTATATTGAGTTTATACGATATGGAATGAAGCAATACCGTTTATATCGATAAAGTAGTTTGATAAGATGACCTGCTGCAGTGAAAGTACAGTACAATTTGTCCTAAACATGACAAGCTTATAAAGCGCTTCAAAATAACTGGCAAGTTATAGGCTAGTTAACAAGTTTAAAGCAGCTTGCCCTGTCAGATGTTCTGACAGATACTGTTGCTGACTGACAGAAAAATACTTTGAGATGTGGTGCTTCTCTCAGTGCTTAACTTAGATTTCACAGTTAAATAAATACAGATTTTCTTTATCCAAATAGAAAAACGTAGAAAGTACAGAGATAAATATCGCATATCGCCATTTAACCAAGAAATACAGACATTTTTTGGCCATATCGGCCAGCCCTAGTCTCAACAAAATTATCTGAAAGCTGGAACGAGTCAACACAGGCATGCTTCCTGAGATACAAAAAATATTTTCCAAATCGCATTCACTGCAATGTCAACAGGATGATTAGAAAAGGGCAAGTGGAGTAATTATTATGATATAATAATAGTATGGAAAAGAGAAGCTCATGACCTCTCGCTGTGAGACATAGGAAACAGGAAGTTCCACTCTTGACTGGCCATTAGCCAGCCATTATTACACTGTCAGGAATTTAAAATGTCTCTGTGGCGAGCAGGGCGAGGTCAAGGGACGTAAGAGAACGGCACGATGCCAGTGGCGTGATTAACGATGAACGACACCTGTGAGATGCACCGGTCTCGTATCTCTCACGGAGGAGCTGAATCATGAAAGGAGGAGCGACGACTGTGAAGATCGAGAGAGGAACAGGCCTGAACCTGTGTTTTGTGTGGCCAGCAGTTGTCCATGAGGGGCTGCTGGCTTATACTTTTGTATTTGTTTATTTATTTTATTAAAAGTGTTGAATGTTTGCCGGTTTCCTCCGCCTCCTTCCCATAACATCTGAAACTTGTCCTGCTTGCCACAGTCAAACTTGAGATGAGCCAAAAGCATTATTTTATTTTTGAATACAAAGCAATGTTAAAGATGCCATGAAATAGTTTGACAAGTGTGGTTTCCTTTCCTGCGTTAATGCGTTTCCTGTTTCTGAATAAAACAGGAAGTTTGGACATATAGATGGACTCAACAGCGAAGGGATATTCTCTTTCTAAAGAACATCTGATTAGGCTAAAATCTTTGAAAATGTGAATTTGTAAGTGTAGTGAAACTTGACTTGGATGTTCACATGACAATGTGTTGTCAAATATGCACTACTATTCAAAGTTTTTTTCTACTTTTTTTTAAACCAATACCGTTATTCCGCAAGGGCACTTTAAATTGATCAAGGCTTTTACATGAATTTTTTTTTTAAATGGTACATTCATTAAAACAATATATACACATTTATATATATACTAGGGATGGTAAGATTCACTGATTCGCATTGGGGCATCAGCATAAAAGCTAACGATGGTATGCATCGATTTAAATAAGTGTGCATCGGTTAAAAACGATTTATTCATATATAAGTAGATGCGTTATACTTTTACTATTTAGAAAGTGACCAATCATTTGTGACCAATATTTTATTATGTAACTGCTGCTGCGTTCACACCGAACGCAGATAGAGCGCCTGTAGCGGGTGATTTCCATGTTAAGTCAATGTAAAGATGCGTTGACGCGGGTCTGGAGGTCCTGTAGCGCGATAGACGCGATTTCGCCTCATTCGTGTGTCCAGTTCGACTAGATTGATTTCCCTTTTCTGAACTGTTGCTCAAGCACGTTCCCTCATCACCACTGCTGCAATGCTACGGGAATATGACGTATCACAACACTACGGAGTGCGAGACGTGTCCTGAGCGTCACCTTTAAACCTTAAAGTAGGACATTTAAGTTAATCTGGTTTACAGAAGCCTGTGACTGCAAATAATAGTTTTTCATATATTATATTTTTTTACATTTGAATACAGTTATGAAAGACCTGTTTGTGAAATTTTTTTTATTTGTATTATTTTTTATGTTAAAACAGCTCCTGCTTTCTGGTCACTGTTAGCCTACCTGCTGAAATCACATTAGCCTGCTGGCAAGTTACAGAACATTTCTTTATTGTTTATCCCTGAGCATCCTTAGATTCACTGTTAAGTGTGTGAGCTGTTAAAAATGTAACTGGAGACAGGACAGGAAAAGTAATGTCTTATTTAGCCTAATCTTGTGGTTTTGTGAAACCAAATATTTGTTTGTGAAAGAGCCATGCGTTAAAAGTCAGATGGCACTTAAAGGGATACTCCACTTTTTTTGGAAATAGGCTTATTTTACAACTCCCCAGAGTTAAACAGTTGGGGTTTACCGTTTTTGAATCCATTCCAGCCCGATTTTCTGATATTTAGAAGAATATCAGTAACCAGACAGTTTCTGGTCTCATTGACTTCCATAGTAGGAAAAAAATATACTATGGAAGTCAATGAGACCAGAAACTGTCTGGTTACGGATATTCTTCTAAATATCAGAAAATCGACTGAATGGATTCGAAAACGGTAAAACCCAACTGTTTAACTCTGGGGGAGTTGTAAAATTAGCCTATTTCCAAAAAAAGTGGAGTATCCCTTTAAACTACTTTATGATTTGCTGTAGCCTATGTTTGAACAAAAGAAATAAAAGGTAACTATCTATACAATCTTGAATTGCATAGCATCATATTTTTCTCCATTGCATCGCATTACATTGAATCGCATCGCGTTAAATCGAATCGAAATCGGATCGCACCGCATCGTAAGAGAGTGATCGTACTGCATTGCATCGGTAGCTGCTTATATGTATCTTTAATGTATCGAATCGTTGGCTATGCATCGAGATGCGTATCGCATAGGCCTCAGCTATGGAGATGCACATCCCTAATATATACACATATATTTGTTCTCTTATTTATACTGTGTATATACCACATTATTTAAATTCTTTCTTCTTGTGTGCCTAAACATAATTGGCAAACAAAAGCTCATTCTGATTCTGATTTCCATTACAAACAAATGCTGTTCTTTTGAACTTTATATTCATTAAAGAAGCACAACTGTTTTCAACATTGATAATAATAGGAACAGTTTCATGAACAGCAAATCATATTTGAATGATTTATGAAGGATCATGTGACACTAAAGACTAGAGTAATGATGCTGAAAATTCAGCTTTGATCACAGGAATAAATTACATTTTAACATATATTAAAATAGAAAACAGTTATTTTAATTTGTAATAACATTTCACAATATTACTGTTTTTATTACATGTATTTTTGAACAAATAAATGCCGCCTTGGTGAATCTTTTGAAATCTAGTGTACATATCCACACGAAGAGAAATAAATAGTATTTTAAGTTATAGTCTAGCATGTTGTTAGATCCAATTGATTGCATCCAAAAACAAAGCCTGATTTATATAAACCACAGATGCGCGGTGGGATTTACCTGTCTGGTGACTTGCTGACTTTGCTCTTCTGTCCGCCACTATCTCCAGACTGGTCAGGTGAACTGAGCTGCCGGCTCTCTCCACTCAGGCTCCCAGAGAAGTTGATCTCGTCATACAGAGGCGCAGAAGGAATGCCGGGGGACACGCCACCAAGACCATTCAAAGCCTCCAGCAGGGAGATGGGCTCATAGCCAGGGGGAACGGAGTCTGAGCTCTGAGAGACGGGACAAAGCAATGAGAATAAGAGAGCCACACCATGTTGTCTTGTAAAGAGAGAGACAATGCAGATATATATGTGACATACTGAGTGCTCATCATGGTCCATGCTCTGCGCCAGCACTGGGCTGAAGGAAACCGGAGAAAGCGCTCCAGGCTTCTTTCTTACAGCTCGGATCTGAAGAAGAGCTCGAAACGCTGAGAAAGACAAAAAGCTACTTCAGAGTCTCAAAATATATGAAAATTTACATCTATGCAGGCTTTCTGGGCTGTTACTCAAATGATACACAACCGCACTGAACAAAAAGATTTGTTGGTTTAACTTAAAGCAACCTGGTTTGCTTAAAGACAATTTGCCTTTAGAGTTCATTGAAAAATATTTAGAGTAAATAATATAAAGAAAGAGATTTTGCTCTCTCTCTCTCCGCTGGCAAAATGAGCTTTCACTAAAAAGAAATGCAGATTTTTATTTTATTTTATTGTGACTAGATGCTGACTAGAGAAAACAGAGAAGAAAAAAAAAATGCTGTCTTCTATATATGCTTGACCAAAGTCAAATATCACCTTGCTTTAGTAGGAATTACTTTTTAGCAAACTTTTAGTTGTAATGGTGTCGATTTGTATTGTTCCCCGATGCAAGAATTCAAAGAGTAAACATTTAGCGGGAGTGAAGTACTTTGGGTTTGCAATGAAGGATCCAGCATGTTTGTAGGCAGCGACTAAAGACTGCAAAGAATCGCAAAAAAAGGAGAAAAGCTGCGATGGAACATTTCAAAAACCTCTGTTCATAGTCAACATTTCAAAAAAAAATTTTTTTTAAGAAACTGCCGTTCTGACAGTTCCGGACAATACCCCAAAGCAAAACGCTGTTGCCATAGTGTTCCATTTTTACCATAATGCTGTTAAAAAAGTAGAAAAAGTATGATACAATTTTCAGTGATATTACAATAACCATTTTCTCTGTCGATCCGACTAACTGTGGGTGGGGATACAAAAATGCGTAGGTAAAATCTAGTTTTCTCGAAAGCCCTAGCACTGTCAAAAGTACAGTGGACATTTGCTGCCAAATAAACATTAATTACTTAGTCCAGGTAACACAGAGAACAAGTAAACATTGAGCATTTATATCCAACCCACATTGTACCAATACAAAGAGGGTTGAAAATCGCCCAAGTTACAATTTAACTAAAATTCTCTGAAATAAATTTAACTCAATTGACTGTAATTACTTCGCTTTTGGATATACGTAGCTTTGAAAAATGACCTTTCAAAATAAAACAAAGACAAGTATACAGAGGAATTACACTAAAGCCATTCAACAACCATTATTTAAAGGGTTAGTTCACCCAAAAATGAAAATGCTGTCATCATTTACCCTCCCTCCAAACCAATAAGACTTTCATTCATCTTCAGACTACAAATGAAGATATTTTTAATGAAATCTGAGAGATTTCTGTCCCTCCATAGAAAGTCTAGGTCCTATTCACGAAAAACTCTTGACAGTTCAAAATCTTCATAAAAAGATCATACAAAGTGGGTTGAAAATCAGCCAAGTTACAATTTAACTCATATTTTAGTTTCAATGAACTGAAATTTGAAAGCAACCAGGTAACTACTTTAAGTTAAACCAACAAATTAATTTTTACAGCGTGTGGGACTGTTAACAGCAGTTACATACGCAGTCGGCAGATCGGGCAATTGTTGGCCTGGTAGCGTAGAGTATCAGCGCAGGAGTTACACAGACACAAGTGCCTACAGGGCAAAATCAGAGTGTCCCGCAAATCCGAAAGACACACCACACACTCATTGCTGTTGTCACTGTTTTCATCATCAGATGGCTGGGGAGAAAATCGTGAGATTTTTCAATAATAATAATAATAATACAGACATGTAGAAATATATAGAAAATGTAATGAACAGCAACAATCATCTTTTCACCTTTGTCTCTTGATTGTTCTTGTTCTCAATTCCATAAATCTCCTGTAACAAGTAACTAACGCGATCCACCTGTAGTGTAAAGGTAAGTATTTAGAAAAAAGCATTATAAACATTACTATCTATATTTTGTATGTAATGTTAAAAACAGGACTCACTATTTGTTTCTGCTTCAAAGGTTTCACTGAGAAACTGCCATCAACATGCTGTAAATAAAATTTAAAAAAAAACAGAAATACATAACTACTACAAACAACCTCTTCAGAAATTATGAATAATATGGCATCAAATTCAGCTCACTCTTTCGAATGCTGCCAGCAGTACATGCGCATGTCCCAAACAATCTGAAATACACAATTACCATTAAAAATGTACTACATTTTTATGACAGCACATTCATGACAGCACTAAACAGACACACTGGTTGGTTGTTGTTTTTTAAATATTTGGGGAACACCAAGCTCTATAAGCACAACAATACATAGACTAGAGCAATTAAATCACATATCTTCCATGTTCAACTTTTTTGGTCTCAACCAGTCACGAGTATCAGCAGTGTAGTGTCAAAGAGATTTTGATATTAAGAGCAAATCCTTGAATCTTTTACACTCCTCAACTATATAAAAGTCGTGACAACATACCATCTCCTTCATCAACCACAGCCTGAATAACCATGGGGAAAACACCTCTGTCCAAATCAAAGTTGAGCTAAAAAAAAAGGAAGAGAAAAGGTCAAGTCAGGTCAAATACTTTACATTCAGGTCAGTCACTTTCATTTTATTGGATTTGCATGATCGTGTTCTTCATTGCGTGTAAACTAATAAAGCAAAGAGTTCAAATCGATATCTTAGAGGCCAGTATAGATTTGACCATCAGAGGAGATTGATTGACAGCACTAAACTAGACTGATGGTACTTACATCTTCTTCCTTCCATTCAGATAAATCAATCTTGAAGGCTGGCAGGGTAAACTGCTGGCTAACCCCTCTTTTGTAATATACAGTTTCAGAGACCAACGCAGGGGTTTTGGTGCTGTATCTTCAGAACAAATATATACTGTTAGTGCACAAATATACCAATACTTTTTTCATATGACGCCATTTCTGAGAGTTCAAATTATAATAATTATTACATAATTTATAAAAGTTTTTCACATTTAAATGCATTTTCTCTGTAGCTCAATTGGTTCCAATGACTGATTGTTGACTGTAATTACTTAACTTTTGGATATACATAGCTTTCAAAATAAAACAAAGACAAGTGTACAGAGGAATTACACTAAAGCCATTCAACCACCATTATTTAAAGGGTTAGTTCACCCAAAAATGAAAATTTTATTTAATCATTTACTCTCCCTCCAAACCCATAAGACTTTCATTCATCTTCAGACTACAAATGAAGATATTTTTAATGAAATCTGAGAGATTTCGGTCCCTCCATTGAAAGTCTATTCACGCAGAACTCTGACAGCCAGGTCAAAATCTTCATAAAAAGATCATATAAATCAAGCAGGTAGAGTTAAGCTTCTGTTTACCATATTTGAGTGCTCTATGTGTGTTCTCTGATCTATATTTATATCAGTGATGGGCCGTCAGGGCCAGCAAGGCCTTTACACATCAGAATCACTGACAGAAGCACTTTAATATATTTTTTCCATGATTGAGTATTAAATTATTCCTAATAGTCCATTCTCTTTATTTCATAGCTTTTCTCTTGGTTGCGCTGCTTCCAGTAGTGTATATTTATTTTAGCGCTTTTATCCAATCACATTTCAGTCATCTTGTGTTGCCAGGGTCAAAGAAATTTGCCTTGAGGCATTCAGAATCGATGCTTAAAATGAATGGCAATGAAACCGTTGCTTTAACCAATCAGATAATCAGTTAGATTTAATCAGCCAATCAGATTTCGATTTGCCACCCTTCAAGCAGGCATACCATAACGTCACCATTTTCAAGTCCTTTGATTGGATGGTCAGAGCGCGTGCTATCACTGGTAGTCAGAGCTAGCAATCCGCATCTGTAGTGAACTGCATAAACTAAAATATATTCCTGTAGATTAAATAGTTTTTCAATCCATGTTTCTTTCCCTCCTCGACCCCCAACAGGTTCAAATCTACCGGAAAAAATCCCTTATCCAGCTTAATGCAGAGTCACGGAACACTGTTCGATCTGTCCAGGTAATAAAAGAACTGACTGTAATGTATGCCAGGACTGATTTTGAAGCAAAAGTCCCGCTGATCTCATTGATTTCGATCAAAAATCTGTGTGAGAGCATGGGGCAGCTGTACATATAGTCATGTTTTGCGGTGACTGTCACAGGGACTGTGGACTGTCCACTGCTTCTGACGAGCAGTCAGCCCTAAAGTGAAATAAAACTTATGCCAGATATACGACGGGACAGACTCGACTTTCAGCATTTGCCTCGATAGAAAAGACTTATTGTTGGAACGGAAGCACACAGATAACCTGTACAACAGAGTAATTGAAGTATTTTTGAGGAAAGAAATTAGGATGGGGTTTTTTGTAAAAAATAATCAGTAGGTTTGGTGAGTATAATGGGGGTTTTTTTGCCCCCCGTTTTTTCCGTGGTGAATATAATTCTTCTTAATTTTTCTTGTAAATTTATCATCAAATGTTTTTTTTTTCAAACATTCATACTATTGTAACATCTGACAAGAGACTATTATAACCCTTGAACGACAGGACAAGGGAGGCTCCGTTTCTGAACTTATATAATCGGAACGCAAAAACAACATTAACGCACAAGCCGAACTCACTCGCTCGTTTTTCTCCACCTGGCCTTTTCTGAACTCACCGCATTAACCCAATAACTGGCGGTGCAAAATAAAAACAGCAACTTCACAACAATTATAGAGAGTCTGTGCGCTGCTACACTATTAAAAGTTATTAATTCTGGTAGGACACCACCAAGGTGTGAAATGCACAACCCGCCACTGGATTATATGTTAATAACAGCCTAAATTAAATCTGATCATCGTATAAAATGAATGTGTCTCTTCAGAAGACTTGGATTAAACCGCTCAATTCATGTGGATTTATTTTATGGAAGTTTTGAACAGTCACAGTTTTGGGGGAAAGACTTTCAATGGAGGGAAAGAAATCTCTAGTTTCATTAAAATATCTTCATTTGTGTTTCGAAGATGAACTAAAGTCTTATGGGTTTGGAATGACATGAGGAGAGTGAGTAATAGGGCTGCACGATATATCGAAAAATTATTGCCATCGCGATAATAGTATATGCGATATCCGTATCGCAGAGACGTGCGATAAATTACTTTTTCATACATCCCAAGTCTCCCGGAGTTCCGGGAGTCTCCCCAGATTGATAGCGGCTCCCTGATGTCCGCAAATTAGTTCAAATCTCCCGGAATCTAGAGCAAGCGAGCAGGAGCGTGCATGTGAGACAGAACATACCAACCGTGTAGCGCACACGGCAGAGAGGGAGAGAGCGAGAGACCTTGCGTGTGTGCGCCTCATGAAGCGCTTGTAAGACAGAGAACATCTGAAATATGGCAATATTTTGGCTTCAATAGAGAAGTGTCACAAATGCAGGTACTGTGTAAGGGGCCATTCACATATCGCTTCTATAAACGCCTGGAAAGCGCAGCCGCGCCGCTATCTCCTTTCCACTTGCGTCTGTCGTTGCTATGCAACCATGAACTGCGCTGAGGGATTTTCATGATGACAAATAAGTATCAGCAAAGGATTAATTGATTTCTAGCCCTTGTATAGCTTTACTTCTAGATATATTTATGGTGTCTAGTCTGGGTTTCCCCATGCTGCCTTCCCGCAGCGCGATTTTATTCACGCTGAAAGGCAGTATGGATACCATGGTCCAGATTTTCGCCTCATTTAGGGAACCAATCACAGAACGGGGAGGGAGCAGCAAGACGATGACGACGTCTATGTTGGCTATGAGCTACGTACAGGCACATTTGATAGACATTCTTAGCACCCAATAAACGGCGCCGGGCATTCGTAAACCACGCCTCAAATACGAGAAAATGTACATGTGGTTCCCAGACCCAAGTCTCAACGAGAATTTGGTCTGGCGTTAGCCAGGCTAGACGGTGTCACTAAGTGCGGAAAAATTGTGGCCACGTCGAGAGGAAACTAATCTCCAGTCATCTGAAACACAACCTCAGGGAGCTAGGCTATATGAAGACTTCAAAAAGTGTAAGCCCACATCTACCAAAACTGCTAACGAAATGCCAAGTAACAAAACAAGAGTCTCACAGACAACCATTAATCAAAGTTTTGCAAGTGTAACTCCTTCTGAATAAAGAAACACAGATATTATTCTGAAGATTAGTAGAATATATTTTAGCCTACCTGTTTATTTTAGTATGATCATTACATATAAATTAATTTTTTTAAAAGATTAATAAAAATAGCATTTCTCTAAGGAAATTTTATATCGTTATCGCAATACTCAACAACAATATTGCATATTTTCCCAGTATCGTGCAGCCCTAGTGAGTAATTAATGAACTGCCCTTTTAACACACAAATACTTATAAATAATATGAACTTCAATATTGTATAATTACTTGAAAACTGCTAATAAACTGTAATCGATTTTTTTAAGAAACTATATCAAAGAATGGTTGCGAATATACTGTTTACTTAATACGAGAACACTGATTTATATTGATAATGGGAATGCACCCTCTCTATTTTCTAAATGCATGTTATAGATCTTATTGTGAACAATACATCCATGCATTCGTGTCTTTTTTTAATAAAAGATTTTGACCTTGTAATGTTTAATCAAACATTAATCTGTTGTTTCCGACTTCTCTCTGGTGATGTATGCAGGACTTCTCCAATCATTTAGTCCGATAAACTCTCGTTCATCAGCCTCCACTTTTGCAAGCAACAGCCAATCGGATATACAGTACGTCACAATACATAAGAAAAGATCTGTCACTACCTCTGTTTTATCGTGACTTTAAACATTTGTAACTGTACAACGGAAGTCCTTACGTTGCCATCCCATTGGAAAACTCCTCAAAAGCCTGGCAGTAGATGGTGATGGCCACTCGTGCATCCGAGTCAAAGGTGAACTCCACTCCATATAAGGCCCTTGGTTTTACTCCTTCATCAGTAGGAGTATCAGTATCATCTTTATACCTATAAACACAAATTTACATAAACAATCAAGCACGTAAATCAATAACAGAATAAAAGTCAGTACATGCAGCACTAACTGAGATCATTTGTTCTCAGGTGATCAATGATTTGGTCATTCATATCCCTGAATCAGTACCTGACCAATCGTAATGAGTCTTTTCTGATGTTGACGAGACTTCTCAAAGTCTTGACTGGCTCATGGGGTGCTGGAGTAACATAGGGAAACTGTGGCAGGTACCAAAACAATACAGAAAGAAATCATTAATATGTTATCAATATATTCATAAGATGCTACAGTCACAACAAAAGAGATCAGAAGCACTGCAAAACAAGACATTCAATATTCAGCTAACATATGGATGGCTTTTCCTGTACCTGCACTGGGCGGTTACCAAGAAAGTTGAGATCCATGTTCTCCCCGAAAAGGTAACCCTCTGGATGAGGGGTGTCAAACTTCTCTCCTCCCATGAAAAAGTGGCTGGCAAAATAGTTTCCTTAGGAATGGAAAACAACAATTAGCCAATCTGGCACCTCTAACTAAACAACATAACACCATAAATTAAGGCATTCTTTGTCATTTTGGAGAGTACTTATTTGTTGACTGTAATGTTTTGGCTAAATTATCAGATGAACATTTAAGAAAATCCGCTTATTTGAGCTCAAGATACCAATCAATCAGAGATGGTGCTTACAAAACATGAGCAGATAAACCTTGTATCACCCTTACCTGATTTTGGAGGATATCTGTAGGCAGAATTAGCCTGGATGTCGATGTCCTCAACACCAGCGATTCTTCGACTAAGAATTGAACCCATTTCTCCAAAACAGCCCGGTCAGAAAAAATAGGCAGTTGTTAAAGTGTAAGTTACACAATAGTAACACGGCTGTTAAAGTCAGCTAACCAGCTAACTTAGCCGCGTAATAACAGCAACCGCTCCGAACCGACCGAAGTGTTTAAATTAACATGACACGAGTTTGATCGACACTTCTTTTCTTCTGAGTCGGATCAGACGTGTCTCGTACAGTCGTATTATGTGATGTTCAGTGCAGTCAGCTGGATCAGTCTTGACACTTTGCTAACTGACTAGCAAGACAGCGCGTAGCTGGTTAGTTCGCCTGTCACGAACTGATACCCAATAAAACAAGATGTGAACGGGTACATCAACAAACAAAGGTAAATTCTGAGAGGCAAGAAAAAAGACCGTTTGGTGTTTCCTTGAAATAATAACAGGTTCTTCGTGAAAATACTACACAAGGAAATCCGAGATCGTTGTTGCGAGGCGATCCCGCGATGGTTGTAGCGTATCGCCACGTGATTGGCTGAACTCGTCACGAGAAATGTATGCTCGTCCAATCACAGGCTTCGCTGACCATGAGAAGTTGTTTTCATCTAGTCGAGAGAACACACGCTTTGTTTGTGATCTCACATTGGCACAGAAGATCATGTATTTGTGGTGTATAAATCTGTAAAAATCTACAAATATTTATATTATCTGAGTTGTTCAGTGGTCAAAATATAATGGAATCTCACTTGTTATTATCTATTTATTAAAAAACGATATATTATCATATATTTTTAATGTTGTGGGCTCAGTGTACTATTATCATACACTACCGGTCAAAAGTTTGGAAACATTAATGTTTTTTAATGTTTTTGAAAGAAGTCTCTTAATCTTACCAAGGCTGCATTTATTTTATAAAAAATACAGTAAAAATAGTAAAATGTTATTACAATTTAAAATAACAGTTATTTGAATATTAAAATGTAATTTTTTCCTGTGATCAAAGCTGAATTTTCAGCATCATTACTCTAGTCTTCAGTGTCACATGATCCTTCATAAATCATTCAAATATGTTTTTTTTCATGAAACATTTCCTATTGTTATCAATGTTGAAAACATGTGCTTCTTCATTTTCTTTTCCCATGGGTCTTTAATGAATATAAAGTTCAAAAGAACAGCATTTGTTTTAAATGGAAATCAGAATCAGAATGAGCTTTTGTTTGCCAAGTATGTTTACAAACACAAGGACTTTGTCTTGGTGACAGGAGCTTCCAGTGCAGAAGAAATAATGTAAATGATGCAATATATACAGCAGTAGAAATATAAAGAAAAAAAATATGTATATAGGCCTATATATAAATGCGTATATTTGTGTGTATATATAATTGTTTTAATGAATGTGCAATTTAAATCTAAAAATGAATGTAAAAGCCTTGATCAATTTAATAATTGTATTTATAATAAATGTTCTTTTGAACTTTCTAAAACTTGAAAACAGTTTCCACAAAAAATGTAAGCAGCACCCGTGTTTAATATTATTAATAAGAAGAAATGTTTCTTTAGCAGTAAATCAGCATGTTAGAATGATTTCGGATCATGTGACACTGAAGACTGGAGTAATTATGCTGAAAATTCAGCTTTGACATCACAAAAATACATTAGCCTACATTTTAAAATATATTACAACAGAAACCAGTTCATTTTAATTGTAATAATATTTCACAGTAATATTTGTATTGTATTGTTGATCAAATAAATGCAGTCTTGATTAATAAACTACTTTCAAAACCATTTTCTGTTTTAAAACTTAATGTTTCCAAACTTTTGACCAGTAGTATAATTAATAATTAGTATGATGTTCGCTGAGCCTAAATTACACTATGAGAAATAGTAAATAGCAACCATTGCAAAACAGTATTATATTATAACAAAATATTGACTTTACAAAAAACACATTACCAAATCAGAACATTTTTAACATTTTCTAATTGTATTTCATATTTTCATTTTCATATAATTGCAACTTTTTCAAATGTTTATGTTTGTGCTTTTGGAAACTGGACTTAGCTACAATGCCAAAATATGCAAATTATTTTTCATTTAAGGCTCATTTTGAAGGCAAAAATAGTGCTTTCTGCAAATGTAACTGTTGCATGTGTAACTGCTACTGGGTAATTGTTTAGTTGGGTTCTGTGGGAATTACTTCGAAGGACAAAAATATATACACAAATGGGTACAACTAGTGGGCTACGTTCATCTAAACAACAAACACAGATGAAAGTGACAAATCCTAACAACATGATAAGGGGGTGGAAGCTCGTTTGTAAGAATTTAATATAGATTTCATATCCATGCTTGTCTTGTTATCAATTATATTGAGTCCATCGAGCTATCATTTGCATACTTGCCTACAAATCCCAGAGTTCATCTTCTCTTGCGCTCACTGCAGTTGTCCGACAGCGGGCGCTAAGTGCGGCGCTTCAACCCACAACATTTTCTGTTTCTAGCTGATAAGTTGATGTTCGAGTGCAGCGTTTTTGAAAGACTGCAAGCTGTAACTTTGAAGGGACGAAATAACACAGCTTTTATAACTGGATATGGACGAACTAAGGCATCAAGTTATGATAAATCAGTTTGTTCTTACAGCCGGATGTGCGGCAGATCAAGCTAAGCAGCTTCTACAAGCTTCACATTGGCAGTTTGAGGTAACGTTAACGTTATGTTTGTTTAGTGGGGCAAATAACAGAAAACTGAATGTCATGTTGCACAGTAATGTATATATACAAATCACTATAATTAACCCTTAATTTGTTTGACGTAGTTTAAAACAATGCGAGACAATCTCGTTGCAACAGACAGCAAAACACACCAACAAATGGGACAATCAAATACTTTATAAAGTATTTTAAACGGAATATTTCACTGTCTTCAGCGAAATAAATATATATACACATTTAAATATATGTTCAAAGCCCCACAATACACATTTGCTTGCTTTCTCACGTGTTTATGGATTAACATTACTGATAACTATTTTATGATGTTGCAGACTGCACTCAGTACTTTTTTCCAAGAGGCTAATATTCCTTACAGCCATCAAATGGTGAGTATTTATATTTTTGTCGCATTTGTTATTGTGTCTTGATATTTTTTAAAACCTGTTATGATGACTTCCGCCATGTTGAAACCACGAGTCAGACAAAAATAAACACAGGCTGGCATGTTTTCTCGCGAGGGCTACATTTATGTCGTTTAAAACTCACAATTTTGTATTTTTTGAGCGCGTATATTCTCCCATAGGTGGTTAATTAAATATGTAAATATTTAAGATGATAAAAAAATCTGGACTCATGGGAGTTGCGATTTTGTAAACGTGTCCAAATTTGTGGGGGAGGGCGTTTCCAGGAAACTGAGAGAGCACGCGCTTGACACTGCGCTGTTTACACCGTTACTATAACAATAAAAAGAACGGTACGCGTTAGGAACGCGCGGTGTTCAAACCATCACTGGCTTATAAAAAAGCGTTTTATTAATTTGTACAATTTATCTTACATTAAAGGAATTTGTTTGGAATTACTCAGAAGTAGACTGTAGTAAGTTACTACCGGTCACATGCAAAGCGAATCAAAGTCAATTAACCCTTGGTAAGCACCTACTTTGTCTCTTACTTTCAATTGCGCTTAAAACGTTTGCCCTTTAAAATAGTTTACTCTAACATTAGATGAAATACAATATTATTATTTAGATGTACAGCCACGTGAGATGAAGACTAATCAGAAAAGGCTGTTTTATTCTACAGGAAGAATAAAACCCTTATGGGTCCTGCCATGGTGACGTCACCAGTCTTATTCATGCAGTTAACGGCCGTTATATTTACTAACAGCAAAATAATAATGCATTTGCCTCACATACATCTCTCAATGTCCTTTCAATGTGTAAATGTGCAAGTACATATAAACAAACAAACCAAATAAAAGGATGAATGAGGAGGAAAAAAAACCAAGGTTGTGCTATGTCAGTTTTGGTGGACATTGACATGTTTCTGTTTGCTTAAAATGTTTGAGTCCCCAAGGCTGCAAGTAGACAGATGAATTATGAATGAACTGTGTGTGTGACTGGAAAGCCGAGATGATTTACGTTTTTGGATGACAGTATTTTTTGAGTGAGCAATTCATAGAAATAGCCTTTACACATATAGCTACAGGTTTCAGTTTTAAAGTCCTACTGTCCTAGTTAAATGGCTCAACAGTAAGTGTGTCCCAGTCTGAACCTTTTAGCGAAACTCAAACCATAGCGAATATTTGTATTTGAAAACCCTTCAATGATCGACTGTATTAGTCCACTACATGACTACTTACCAAATAAATGGTATTAATTTGCATTGAAATTAGTATGTTAGAATAAAGATATTGTGGTGTGATGTGAGAAACTAGCAGTTATTTAGAAAGTCAGTTATACTTGGGTTGGGAAATAAAAGAGAGCTCATGCCTACCCAGGCTTAATTTATTTGATTAAAAAAGAAGTGATATTGTGAATATTATTAACAGTTAAAATAACTGTTTTCTTGTAATATATTTTAAAATGTAATGTATTTTTGTGATGTCAAAGCTGAATTTTTAGCATAATTTCCACAGTCTTCAGTGTCACATGATCCTTCAGAAATCACTATGATTTGATGCTCAAGAAACATTTATTATTATTATCAATGTTGAAATAATTTAATAATTTTGTGGAAGCTGTGATGCCTTTTTCCCAACTGTCTTTGAGAATAGAAAGTTTTAAAAAAACAGCATTTATTTAAAAAATAAATCTATTGTAACATTATAAATGTCTTTTACTGTCACTTTTGAATGGTAGTGTATACAGTTTAACACTCATTACAAAACCAGCATATTATAGTTTTGCTAATAGAATATTTGTTAATAGAATATGCAAATGTGTCTTAGGTCAGAAGCCCAAAAAAGGCTTTAATTCTTTAAATTCTAGTGTGTTTTAAACAGGAGCACACCATGGAGGACCTCATAGATATGTCTGATGTTTATTTAGGCATGGTAGCCAATCATTATTAAATCAACTCCAAAGGTCTACAACCTCGGTTACTCACCACAACATTTCCGAGACTTCCTTCTTCCTTAATTCTAAGAAAATGATTTCCATTCGGTGGACAAAGCTGTAAAAATCTACTTCATGAAACTGACCCTTGTCTGGCGAATGCTGCATTAACTATACCAGTTTTAAAGTCTGCATGATATCAAAATTGACAGTTCCTATAGAATGTTGCAGTGTTCATTATAAATGATTAAGTTGGTTCTGTCTTTGTTTCCAGATGTGCACTCCAGCCAACACACCAGCAACACCCCCCAACTTCCCAGATGCCCTAGCCATGTTTTCTCATCTTAAAGCCTCAGAGAGCTTCAGCAACAGCAGTCCCATCTCTCCTATGGCTACATCACCAGCTCCTCACACCAACTGGGCCATGAGCCCTCCGGCGACCCCTGGCCTGCAGGGGCGATGGACTCCGGGTCAGCTCGTGCCGCAGACGGTCTCTCCAGGCTGGCCCGCAGCTGTGACTCAGCAAACCTCCGCTGAGCATACTATTATTGTCATGGAGGCCGAGAGATAGACTGCTTGAACTAGCCATCACATCTTACAGGAAGAGGAGGATAGACCTTCCTCTGGATGATTTCGGCAGTTGTGGATGTAAAACTGAATTGAAGTGAACAGTATGGGAGATCGGTGGAGGTGGATCAGCATGTCCTCTCCTCTGATGTCACTTGGAGATCTGGGACTCTTTTACAAAAGCTTTTTTTTTTTTTTTGGCCAAAAAGATGGACAGAAAGAGCAATTATGTAGCATATTCACAGATAACCTCAGACAAATGAATGTGTTACTAAATATTGTTGATTTTAGCAGTTCTCAAGTAATAGTGAATACTCTGTTTATTCAACCTGCAGTGGATCCTCGGTTCAAGTTACTCACTGTCATGTCAAACCTGTTTGACTTTGTTAAATTGGACACTATTGACTTGCTTTTTATAGACAAAAACAGTTTAAATGTTCTTCAAAGTATCTTCTTTTATTTTCTACAGATGAAATTCATACGGGTTTAAGATAACTATAACAATAAAGATATAGTTTTAAAAATTCACACTCTAACAATAACGGCACAGTGAAACATCATTTCAGAATGATTTTTCCAGTTGATGAATGATAAAAACATTGACAGCCAATCAGAATCCAGTCTGCTCGAGCTTGAGCTTTTAAAGCAGCAGACGACAAAACTGCAGCGCTTATAATAAACAGAACTAAATCATCCGCTGGTGTGGACGCTAATATAGCTTATCTTTATAGTTATCATTCTTAATGTAAACAAGCCTTTAGAATGAAAAGAGTTAATGATGACAGAATTCATTTTTGATTGAACTGTCCCTTTAATTGACAGGTTTGCTGCAGCAATCACATGCTATTTTGGCCTGGTCTGTAATTATTGACTGACTTATGACTTTGTGATTAATTTAATTGGTATTTTGAATAAAAAATAATGCAATAGGAAGTGTTTCATACCCAGAATGTTAAATTATCTGGTTCTACAGCACATTTGTCTGTTTTATCATGAACCCCTATTTTAATATATAAAACGAGATTATATTCCTCCTATTTCTTTTGACAGATCTTCTCCCTGCAACTGTTCACACTGCCTCCACAATATTTGTGGACTGTGATGGTTGTTATGTCCTTTTTTGTGTGTGTGTGTTTTTAAATAAATATTGTATATATTGCAAAACACGTGATGTTCATGTTAGTGTTGTAAAATATTTTTGTCTGTTTTCCTTGTAGTTTAATTGGGGTCACCTCATGTATGACCTTTGTATCCTTTTATACCATGGTAAATTATTACTTAGACACAGAGGTAACTTTAATTCAGCAAACAATCAATCCGACTCAAGTTCCATATTGACCATAAGTACATATGATTTTGAGCTCACATTTTACACCTTTATGTATTTCGTGTTTAATTTCATAACACTAAATTTTGCCTTAAATTCTGTACAATAGCCTATACTTAATTAAAGTTGGTCAGTATACAAGGAAATGGGTAATATTAAATAAATTGTCTAACAAACTAATTCACAGAGATCCCAAAGTCAAGGAAAACCTTAGTAAGTGTGCGATTTAAAGACCTGGAAAAACATGGAAATTAATACCAGCTTAAAAAGTTGTGGAAGTTTCTATTCTGAATATCAGCTTTTCTAGATGTTAGCAGCTCAAAGTAATTTCATTACCTAAAAACCTCTTTGTGATTGCAATCTCTATAAAAAAAATGATGCAGAGAATATGCCAATTTAACTGCAAGTAATTTTGTTTAGCTTTGCCTTTGTGAAACTTTCAAGTTGGACATTCAAAACTAAAGACCCGTTCACACGAGTTCTAAAATAAAAAGAAAGAGTGAAGTCCACACCACAATTATAACGATAGCGGCACAGAGAAATGACATCACTGGAAACACTTAGAATGTTTTTTCCAGCTGACAAACGAGAAAAAAAGCAGATGACAGAACTGCAGCGCGTGCTTAAAAGAAACTGAACAATATCGACTAGGTTACTTATGTAACCTTGGTTCCCTGAGATAAGGGAACGAGTATTGGGAGTATACGCTATGGGGGAAAACTCCTTTTTCTCCAAATACTGAAGCCTTTTGTATAATAACGCAGTGCTACTGCACAGCTAACAGTGTAGGGACTTCTCGGACGCTATTGGCTGGTCAGTGGAAACTGCACAAACCTATGGCAGAGCGGCATAACTGTGCAAACCAATCAGTGCAAAGCCCACCGAACTGAACGCAGAGCCCGCCAGAATGGGCCTATAAAAGATGCTCAATTTCGCCATAGATTCAGGTTTATCGACTGAAGTGACGAACGCAGAGTGGTGTGCACCGTAGCACGCCGTCTAAGCAATACTCGTTCCCTTATCTCAAGGAAGCGAGGTTAGTAACCAAGTTGTTCCCTTTCGAACGGTCAGTCGTATTGCGTAGCTATACACTATGGGAACCAATCCAATCACGCTGTGCTATGTTAAGCGTAACGACATGTTCTATGACCCAAGTTGGGACGCTTAAACAAGGGTCCTAGCAAGGGTCTAAGTCCGACATGACCAGGAGGAGGCCATGCCTCTAGTGGAGTGAGCTCTGACGCCTATGGGGCATTCCTGGCCCATAGAAGCCTATGCTAGGGCGATAGCATCCACCAGCCATCGGGATAATCTTTGCTTCGTGACTGCAAGCCCTTTGGTGCGGCCATCGAAGCTTACAAAGAGCTTCTCTGATTGCTCTGCTATACTGGGCGGAGCATAACAAATAAGTTCTAATTATAATTGTAATTGTGTAATTGTTGTAAAAGTGTAATTGTTGCTCGTCTTCCGATGTGGGAAGAGCAGAAAGCGTAATTACCTGTGCTTTGAATGGGGTTCAAAACACTTTGGGCACGTAGCCGTGTCTTGGTTTGAGGATGATTTTAGAGTCGCCCGGGCCAACTCCAGACAGGAAGCACTAACAGAGAGCGCTTGTAGGTCCCCCACCCGCTTGACTGATGCTAAGGCTAGCAGTAATGCAGTTTTGAGCAAGAGTGGTTTTAATTCGGCCTATTGTAGCGGCTCGAATGGAGGCCCTTTGAAGGGCCTTGAGGACCGTTGATAGGTGCCAGGAGGGCACTGGGGGGCGTGGAGGGTTAAGCCTCCTTGCTCCCCTAAGGAAACGGACAATTGTGTCGCTTTTCGACTGGCCGGCAACCGGGGCATGGAAGGCTGCGATGGCTGCCACGTAGACTGAGCGTGGACGCATCCAGCAGCTCTTGGAGGAATGAAAGTTTCAGAGATACTTCACATAAAGTAGGGTTCTGGTTCCTGGTTGAGCACCAGCCAAGAACACAGACCACTTAAGAGCATAGAGGTGTCTCGAAGGAAAAGCATACAGGGGAAGGCTGGGCCATTCATGGGCCAGCGCATCCCTGGCCTTTGATAAAAATATTGGGCAGTGAGAGTTCGACCTCTGCTCTCCCGAAAACATCCCAGATTATTCGAACCGTTTGGGGATTGCGGGTCCATTCCTCTGGGAACAGCTTGTCCCGGGACAGCATATCTGCTCCCTGGTTCAGTTTGCCCGGCACATACGTCGCTCTCAGCGAGCACAGGTTTCTTTTAGCCCATAGGAGGCCAGTTGCTTTTCGCCCACTGGCCAGTTCATACAGACGTCTCGACCTGAGCCCGCCCTGGCGATTTATATCGTATTGTCATGTTGTCTACTGTCTGTCCAGACCAGGATGTGGTGACCTGCCAGGTGTGATAGGAAGGTTTTGAGGGCCAGCAAAACCACCAGCATTTGATATGCAATCGTATATACTTAGGCAGTTGATATGCAACCGTCCCTTCGTGCTCATCTAAGAGCCAGAGGCCGGTTTGCCCTCGCACAGAGCACAGTGTTGGAGGCATCTGTCATGACCACCATCCTTCTTGAGACTAACCCCAAGCTTACACCTGATTCGAAGAGGCTGGGTTTTACCCAAGGGGCCAGGGCTCTGGTGCAGCCATGGTCCACCCTGATATGAAGATAGTCTGAGTGCCATGCCTGGGGAGGAACCTGTGGTTTCAGCCAGTACTGCAGGGGTGCATTTGAAGCATACCCAGCGGAAGTAATGATGACGCAGAGGCCATGAGGCCTAGCATCCTCTGAAACGTTCTGATAGGGCGCTTGGTTCCCACAACTGAACGAGCTCGCAAGGATACGAGCTCGCGAGTTTCCGAAAAGCCGGAATGCGCTGTCTGACAGCCACGCCCTCATTTGAGCCGAGTCTATAACTGCACCCAAGAAGGAGATCCTCTGACTGGGAATCAGAGAGCTCTTGATTCTGGAGGCACTGCCTCTATCGCCCTTTTTCTAGTAAAATATTACTTTGGTGTGGAGGACGTGAGACACGTTGCTCTTCACCGAAGTGTCAACTATGCCCGCGAAGCGGGTTGGATTGCCAGCGAATTGGGGCAAGTAGCCTAGTTCTACCCTGTTCATAACCCATCGTGACACACCAGGGATGGCTTTGCTTGATGCGGGCGCTGCCGCACAGCAAAACCATCCACAGCAGGACCGTAGAGAACAGTGGAGGAAATAGGTGAGTCAAGGAAGGCGGTTCAATCCGCGTCCTTGATCTCCTTGAAGTTCAACCACAAGTGGCGCTACAGCACCACTAAACTGGCCATGGACCTCCCAATGTACCTGAGCAGTGGCTTTCGTGGTGCGCAGGGCCAGGTCTGTGGCGCTACGGAGGTCACGAAAAGCTTCTGGGTCTGGTCCAGACTCGTTCATGGACCGGAGGAGTTTGGCTTGGAATACCTGGAGAACCGCCATCGAATGGAGGGCGGAGCCTGCCTGGCCAGAGGACGTGTACTGGATGAGCCTTAGATTCCCACCCAATAGCTGTGGGTGGGCAAAGGTGCGCAGCCACTGCTTCTTCTAGGGAGGGCAGCTTCTCATAGCCCTTTTGGTCGAGAGCGCGGCTGAGGTAGAGACTCGCAGGCGGGCTGACTAGGGGGCGCGCCATGACTTTGTCAGTTCTTCGTGAACCTCAGGGAAGAACGGTGTAGATCTCTGGCGAGGGGCCAGTTGGCACCCCGGCAAGAACCATTCATCCAGGCGGCTGCGTGTGGGCTCCTCAGGCGAAGCCCAGTCGAGACAGAGCTCCTCGATTGCTTTCGAAAGGACACGGGTAAGTTCGGCGTCCAGTACAGCTCTGGAGTCACTGTGTTGTTTAGACGGCAAGGGGACGGGGTCTTCCACAGAGCCCGACCAATCCTCAGCGTCCGAAGCCGCCAATGACAGAGAGTCATCGTGAGGATCCTCCTCGGATCCGCCGAACGAGACGAGGCCGCTAGCATCACACGATGGGCGCTGGTCCGAACGGGAAAACAGCACAGGTGAACTCTCTCCATGTGGAGACTGAGGCATGCCGGGTCTGAGCCGATTTTATGTAAGTGTAATTTATCATACAATTAGCGATATGAACATGACTCTTTTGGCTTCCAAACATTCAGCCCGGGTGATTTGAGTTCAAATGTTTCTGCAGCTTTGACACCGGATGAGAAGGTGTGCTGTGATTCGAGTCCGGTGTGCGAGTCCGGTAGTCTCAGTACCTGCCCTTATAAAACCAAATTTAATGTATTCAGTGTATTGTATATTGTATTGTAATGTATTTCCTCATCACACACTTCAAAGCTTTTGCTTGCACAGGTCTGTCTCCCACATCTGCTCTTCTTTTCAGAAAACGATCCATATTACAGTGACGTAATGTTACTGCATCTGATCGAACAAACGTTCAATCTGACGTTGAGACGTGATTGGTGTTGTGATATTTAAACATGAATTAGCTTTTAGATAATGCATTTTGACTTGAGTGTTTTTGATCATATTCATAAGAATAATTAGAAAATAACAATACTTGTCAATTAAAAAATAAATAAGAATTAATTTGGAAGTAGTCTACCACTGCCTACATGGCCCACTAGATTACGCTCCGAGGCCCACAGGTTGAGAATCACTGCAGTAATTTGTTTCATTATTCGGAAGGTGCTATGATGGGAATATACGTATCATCATCATCAATGCATCCAACCACATTGGAAATCCTAAAGGAATTTCTAATAATGTAACTATCTATGATTTAATGCAGCCTCTGTATGAAAGGACATGCCATTTTTGTCACTTTGACAATGTCTACATCATGAAAATATGCGCAATGAATGAATGAATGTACATGCACTGCAAAAAAATGCTTTTCTTACTCAGTATTTTTGTCTTGTTTCCATTCAAAATATCAAAAAATTGTTAAATCAAGATGCATTTTCTACAAAAGAAAAATGACAAGGTATTTAGTCTTGTTAAACAAGTTTATTAACATCATACAAATTCATACAGTGTTTACAATTATACAGTAATTTAAGCACATTTTAAGTATCAGGTGTAGTCAGTTTGAAATAGTGAAATAAATTATGAAAGATATTTACACACCAGGAACACGTTTCCCATTATGGGAAGACCCCACAATCTTGATGGTGTAGCAGTTGGTAAAGACAGTATCTTTGTACGGGAGGGAACCAAGTTCGAATACAGATGTTAATTGTGTATCTTACATTCCCAAGATAAGTGAATTTTTTGTATAATAGGGAATTTCTATGATTTAAAGACATTTTATTTAATGCATTTTAAAGACACTTGAAGTTAAATCAAATTTCACCTTCAGTACATTTCAGTGATACCTAAAATACAATAGAAGCCCGAGTTACAGGTACTTTATCATTCTAAGAAATTTGAAGTATGTCTTCAGCATACTATTCCTACAGTGCAGGTCACATTGTATTCTGTATATTGCAAAAATTAGGTTAGATATTTAAGTTGTTCTTAAGTATGCATGGAATAGTTCGAGTTTAGCACAACAAAGTATACTTAACACAACTTTAGTTTAGTAGACTTGAAGTATACCAATTTATAGTGCACTACCAACACATTTAACTCTGGTTTCACAACAAGGCTTAAGTCTAGTCCCAGGCTAAAGTGCAAGTTTGAGCTGTTGAAAGACACTTGCTTTGGAATATCTTAATATAAGTCAGTGCCATTGTTTTGTCTCAAAATGCACGTGATGTTTTATATATATATATATATATATATATATATATATATATATATATATATATATAGAGTATGTTTATAAAAGCTAATTAAATGCCCTTATTAAACTAAGGCCTGTTTATGAAACCAGGCCTTACGTTTATTGAATAAAGGCTCAGTTTCACAGACAGGGTTTAGATTAAGCAAGAATTAGGCCTTAGTTCAATTAGGATATTTAAGTAGCTTTTATAAACATGCATTAGAAAAAAACATACTGGTGTTCATCTTGAGACAAAACAATTGCACTGGCATATTTTAAGATATGGAGAAATTAACACATCAATTCCCATATTGAAGTCCTTCCACTGGCTATCGGTCAGGTTCTCAGGTTCAGGTAAAAGTTCTTTCGTGTGCAGAAATTGAGTTACAATGACGTGATCGCTGCATTTATGGTTTCAAAGCAAAGGAAGATATTTGCTTTTAAAGAAAAGGACTACAACAAACGGCTGGTAGGGACTAGCCTACACGACATTCCTCCCGGGTTAGTGACATCACCAACTCCACCCCCGGGAACACGCAGTCCATGATGTATAAGAGTACATTTGTGAGTCAGCTAAAACTTCAGCATCCATCTTTTCACATGCAATAGAAAGTCACTCTGTGTGTATCTCACAGCAGTTCCTATAGGAGGATCTTAGTTGACATATTTGTACGCATGCGCGAGTGGTTGTGTGGCAACAAAACAAACAGTATAGCGGGCTGTAAATACGCGACGAGCACTTTCAAGAGAGTTAGCGGGCGAAATCCACAATATATAAACACTTTAACATCTGAAGACCGGAGGAGGTTTGGAGAGAAGCTCAAAATTTGTATTGGTGACAAAATCGAAGTTATTCAAAGCTAGGGTTGCCACCTTCAATACAGAAAAATAAGGGACGCCTTATTATTATTGGCGTGCGGGCGGGCGCGGGGGGGAGGGGGGGGGGGCAATATGACAACTCAAGTCATATTGTCAAGCTGAATACACAGCTATGACGATAACAAACATAGGCCAACAAAGTTTGCATGTGAAACCACAAAAAATAGGCATTTGGAGGAACTTGTGAGATGTGAACCATATTTTATTAACTTATTAAATTAACAGATCCATAACTTATTAACTTTAAATTAAACAAATGCTTTCATACTCAAAAAAAGTATATAGTGCCAGGAGACTTGCAAAGGATCTTCCATGAGCATCATGAACATGATAACATCAGTGGTATTTGGAGGAACTTGTTACATGTGAACCATATTTTATGAACTTATTAAATTAACAGATCCATAACTTATTAACTTTAAACTAAACAAATGCTTTCATACTCAAAAAAAGTATATTGGAAAAAAATAAATATAGTGCCAGGAGACTTGCAAAGGATCTTCCATGAACATCGTGAACATGATAACATCAGTGGCCCAGAAGTAGTAGTGTGCAGTATTGGAGCATGCCTACTTCCTTTTATAAGTGTACTTCTTGTCACTCCGTGCAGCACTGAGAAGCTGTTTGTCTTTCAAACAGATACAGTAAAACTCTGAACAGGACTGCTCAAAGTTGAGAGTGATCAAGAGCTCACTCTTTATGAGCTCCACAGAGCACCTGTTCCTGCTGTCACTCCATTTGTTGGACATTCTGGAAAAGATCCTTTCCACATAACCAGTGGATGCTGGAATACTTAAGATGTGGCTGATGATGGACAGCATGTTAGGCAGGTTAGCTACTTGAAAGAGAGACACCCACCTGGCAGCCACGTCTTTGGACTTCCATTCGTCATCTGCACCTTCTCTGAGCCCCTTTAGAATGCTATTTGCTGTGGTGCATTCATCATAAAGTTCATCCATGCTGACTTTTTGGACGAGGTTAAGCTTATTAGTGATCATCTCAATGTCGCTGAAGGACAGCATGCCATGGTGCAGAGAGAGAGGTTGCAGGGAGAACAGCCAGTTGTCCTCTGAAAAGTCAAACCATTTCTCAATGTATGAGATTGCTGTGTTGAGAAATTCTGTGAAATCTCTCCTTGCCCTGTCTGCATCATGTGGGAGAAGTTGCTGCAGCTTCACTTTTGTTAAGTAGCCATAAAACTGGTCATCTCTTCTCTGTGTGAGTTTTTGCTTGAAGGTAGACATGATGGAATATAACTCAACACAGGTGGTTGAATCATTTTCCAGCTTCTTTACAACATCCTCAAATAGGGAGAGGATGTTATTGGAGAACAGGAGGTAAACTTCCACATTATCAGCATCTTCCTCAGTTGAGGCTTCACTGAGCTTTAACAAAGCTCTGATCTGTCTGGGACACTCTTCCCCCAGGCTGATGAAATAAGACCTGAGAGCAGTCCAAGATTGCATAAGCCGGGAAATGGCTGGATTGAGGGACAGCCACCTTGTTGTAACATGTCGCAGAATCTCGCGGAACTCCACATCACAGAACTTGCAAAACTCTTTCAGTGATTCCCTTCGTTTGGCAGATGTGGAGAAGTGGCCATAGACCTTCAGCACAACATTTTCCACATCTACAGTGAGCTGATCGAGAGCATGCTTCACTGTGTTGTGCACAATATGGGCATGGCAGTTCCCTTGCCGCAGATCTTTTTGCTTTTTCTTTAGGTTGGTGAAGACAGAGTTATGGATTCCATAATTGACATTAGTATTGTCTGCACTATATGCTGTAACTTGATCTAACGATAAGCCAAATTTATCAAGGGAATGTTCTATGTAATCCATAATACCAGCAGCTGACTCATCTGCATTCTCTCCAAAATCAAGCATTTTGTTGCAGATCCCAGTTTCTGGCCTGAAATACTGTACAGCAAGGGGAAACATCTTTCTGTTCCCTTTATTTGATGCATCCGTCTGTATGGAGAACGGGAGTGGTTTACCTGATGTTAAGACGTCAACAACATCAGCCACTGCCTTTGGAGCAAGGACGTCTTTGGCCATTGCTTCTGCCTTAGTTCTCCCGATGGACATTTTCTTTATGATTTTGGAGTCATGCAGAATCTTTTGGTTAAGCTTGTGTCCACAGTCAGCACTGTTATAGCTGAGGTTGTGTTTAACTGTGTGGTACACCTGCGTTAACTCCGCTGCTGTAACCTAGGAGTAGGATGAGAAATTGCTATTGAACTTTATAGTAATTGTATAAGGTGGCGTGAACACAGATTTTGGATAAAATATGTGTCATTGTTTGCAGAGAGTAACACCATCCAAACAGTGAAACCACAAAATAAATAACCGATCTACAAACATTTCTAAATTCATGTATAAAACAATTTTTTTATTATTATTGGTAAGTTAATCTATTTTATATAGTCTATTGTTAATTGTACTGTAGCCTATTGAAGAATGCAATCATTTAAATTAGTTAAGTTGTTTATTTGCTTCACATAGGCACTATATTTTTTATTATTAAATATATCTCTCTTATTTGTTATTAAAATAATGCCTTAACCGTAATAAACAAAACAGTAACACTTTATATTAAGGTTCATTAGTTAACTACATTAATTAACATTAACTAATAATGAACTGCACTTATACAGCAATTGTTCATCTTTGTTCATGTTAATTTCCACATTTAAAAATACTTGATTAACATCTTGTTAATATTAGTTAATGCACTCTGTGAACTAACAAACAATGAACAGCATTATTTCTATTAACAAAGATTAATAAATACTGTAACAAATGTATTACTTACTCATTGTTAGTTCATGTTAGTTAATACATTAACTAATGTTTAATAAATGAACCTTATTGTAAAGTGTTACCAACAAATCATACACCATAACATGATTCATTAACATTTTTAACATTATTTCTTAACAAATAGGCAGCCTATGAAATCTAATGTAATCAATTAGAAAATTATTGAGGTGATTAAAAAACTGTCATTACACTATCTGCCTCAGGAGATGATTGAGCTATGAAGAACTGTGAGACGGTGCTTTGATTTCTGTGACCTCTAGCATTGCGGGAATGTTGTTCTCCCGAGGCATGCTGTCGCACATCTGACAAGCCACCGTGCGCAACAGAGAACACTCGCCGACAAATTGTGCAATTGGCTTGATACTCATTTCCGCTGACACTTTCCAGCCAAGTATTTGATTCTTCCCACTCTCGTCTGTACTTTTGCATCCGCTTTCGTTTCAGCGCTGGACGCGGGGGGGTATCTGAAGCAGCCTCCGCCATTCTTTCAAATCGACTCTCTGCCAAGAGACCCGCCCTCCTCTGACTCTGATTGGCCGTGAACCTGAATCAAACCAATCAATCCAACGACGGCAGCGAGTATTACCCAATCAGGGGCAGAATAGGACGAGTCTTCACAGAATGTCAGTGGGATGATTCGCATGAGATGCTGCGTTGAAGACAACTCCGAAAATACGGGACAAACCCCGTCCCGTATTGATTCAAAACGGGACGCGCTATTTTATTCTCAAATACGGGACGATTCCGTATTTTAAGGGACGGGTGGCAACCTTGTTCAAAGCCCATATGAGATCTGGGATGACAAAAACGTTGGTCCGACTCGCCCGTGTCTTGGCCACCAATCTGCTGGGGAGACATTTATTCTTATTTAATAGAAACCCCTGGACCCTTCACTCATGAAAGATTAAAGGTTTTCAAAAGTCTGGAGGCCTATGATTATTTTGTTTCTCGAAAAGTTGGGCCGATCTTTTCTGCCAAACAGAAAGCAGTGATCGTGTTAAAAGCAGAGTCACAGCGTGATTCGCATCTCCCGTGGGTGATCGCCAAAGAGAACGGTGAAATAATCACTGCTCACTGCGACCGCAAAGCCGGGCAAGTCTTTATTGATCTGTGTTCTTATTTATTTAAAATGTAGTGACTGTTGTACCAATTCAATTATGTTCAGAGTGAGACTGGGACTCCTGAATCAGAACGCGAAAACATATGACTCGGTTGATATGACTCAGTTTTTTTTTTCCAATCTTCTATAAATAAATAGTCTCTAAGACTTACCATGAACAAAATGAGCCTCACAAACTCGATCAGAAGCTGCAGGAATCCAGCGTCCAGGTTCAATCGTCTATTGCACGCAACCATTTCTTTCGTTTTTCGCGATCCTTTTCGGAGGGAATTCGAAAAAACTTCTTATCAGGCCCCCAACGAGCCGTACAATCGACCACACAGCAAGAGTGAACCATCCTCTTCTCTAAATCCTCCTACAAACGAGCAAAACAATCAAATTACAGGTATCTAGCGGTGTTTCTTGCCACACGATTCCCATGACGCGACAAACATAAACAGTGACGTCACGAAAGATCCTCCTATAAGAGCGATGTATAGATTACCATGACAGAATATCCTAATTGAAGATAGTTAACTCCACATCAACAACATACATTCATCAACTAACCATTCAGAGGCGTCCTGTTGTGTTCTACAGTAGGTTACCAACCAGAATAATACTTTCAACGCCGCCGCTTTGCCGCGGCGGTGAAATTCGGGGTGTATTTGCTGCCTTTAACCGCTAAGAGGCGCTACAATCACAGACTTTGAAAAGTGTCCGTTTATTCTCTCTATTGCGTAATCTGCCGCTGCGTCGCGGCTCATTCAGAGCGATTGAAAGCTGGTAGCAGATGCATTTAAGTGAAATGTAGTTAAAATAATTCATCACAATACTTAAATTAAATTGAATAAATAATGAAAACATTTCAATATAAAACATTGCAATAGAAACATATTAGGCTACATCAAGGCTTTGGAAGAGTAGAGTATAAGACGTTGACGTAAACGTTCAGGCGGTGGCTCTGTGGTTAACGCAACGACACGGAGATCCAAGAGGCCCGAGATCGAATCTCAATATAACAACATGTTGGCCGACAGCATTAATCTTTAACCGTTCTTAATGCTTAAATAGTTGACTGTTTATTTGCGAGTTTATTAACTGTTTATTTATTTAAAGTCAAGCGTTTTTTTTATAATCAATGGCATATTACAACATTGCTACAGTAGAGCTGGGGGGTTGTAAGGGGGGGCTTCTTACATTCGCTTCATAAACACACGCACACTAGCACACACATGCAATCTTTTTTCTGCACCCGATGGATAGACTCATAATTTTCAAGCCCCACTGCCCCCCATCGCCCCAACACAATGCTAATGAAATACGCAACAAGCTTAAAATGTTCCAATTTATTGAAGTAACAAGTAGGCTAGTATCTAAATACAAACTAAACAAACAAAAACAAAAATAGAGAAAATAAAAGTGCTGCTGTGTCAAAATGTTAAAAAAGAAAAGAAGAGAAATCCATTTGGCAAGACAAAAAAATTAAAAAATTCAAACAGACATAACATAGGCTAATGTGTTTGATATGGGATTAAAATTATGGGCAGTGCATGAGATATAAACTAATGATTAATTATGTCAAAATTCCTTTGTTCCGATCAGAGCATGTGAGCATTTCTGGATATTCCTCGGCTCGCTCATTCCGCTCAGGGTCGCGCGCTCAGGCTGTCTCCGACTAGTTTTTTTCTAGTCAACTAGTAGCCTAGTTGTTTATTTAAGCCATCAGTGGACAAATCACCCCTTTATATTGATTTAATAACTTAAATAGGCTATACAGGGAGGGTAATGAGTGAGTGTTATAAAGCTGCACTCAAGCGCACGAGCCGGAGACAAAAATAGCAAGGAGACATTTAATTGTTTATTAATAAACTGGTGTTTTCTGCGTCGCTGCAAAGATGAAGATGCGATGTAGACTCGCCATGAACGAATAAAGATATAAAGGCATAAAAAGGAAAAGTTCCTCCCGTTGGCGCGCCCAACCTGTCACTTCTCTAGGCTATTTCCCACCCATAGAGGGGCGCGCCCCACACTTTGAGCGGCAACTACCATCTGTAGTTAGGGGGATCTAGCCGGTGTTCTGTCTCTCCCTCTCTCTGCCGTGCAAGCGGCCGCGCGCTACACAGTTTGAACCTACAGTCTATGGTTTGAACTTACATATTCACGTAGCCTTTCGAAAACAGGGACATTCATTGTCCCGGGAGAGTGCTTCAATTTCCCGGGACAGGTTATTAAAAAGAAGGACAATCCCGGTAAAACCGGGACCGGTGGCAACCTAACTTGCATTTAGACTTTATTTCCATGCAAAAAAGAAACACACAATCTTATTCTTGCTACATTTTAAATTTGTTTTGCCAAAGAAATTGCAGCTAAATTAAACGAAACGGTACAAATCGAAAATAGTCCAAAGCAACATAAATTAAAGACATGAGTTTTGCCTCTCTCGCGCTGGATCTCAGCAAGTTTATTTAGTCTCCCTTGCTCAAACATTCTTAAACTCTACAGAACCAGTTGAAACAACTGGATTGAACACTTCAATTTAAATTTGTGTGTGAAAACACTTTAAATAGGCTACAATAAATAAACAACAATATTTATAATTTAATCAAATATGGGGACACATCGAGAGATGTAGCCTTAAAATAATTTTGCCTTTGCCATCGGGCTGGCTATCCGACACTCTCCATATGAATGAGGGACATTAACACCTATTGTCTGTCCCTCCAAACCCCCCACAGGCTCTCTGAGTCTGAGTCTGACTTAAAATAAAGAGAAGTCGCAATTCACACTTAAATCGCTCTTCTAGCATTATAGGCTATTAAAGTGTTGATAATGAAAGAATTAAATGATTTAAGCTACATGTAGTGGTATTTCTGTCATAAAAGTTTATTACTAAATATTTCATTATTTAAATAATTTAAGAAATAAAACTGGTTTGGGCCAGCTTTTTCCAAGCAAAACTAAATATAGCCTAATCTTCAAACGCATGTTCATTTTGTTGTCATGAACAAAATGCTCAACTCAATATTAAATTCTACAGGGATCTTTGGGTCCAGGCATGCAAAATGTGAATTAGTTATTTTTTAAATTATTATTATTCAAATAAATATCGGTGCTTCGTGGTAGCCTACTGCTGATAAACTAAATAACATTTAGATAATAATTATGAACTTTAAATGAAACAATATAGCAAAACTTCGACGAATAAATGATTTGATCTGTTTTTACATTTTAATTCAGGGCGATTTAGTCTCTACATTTAATTAAACGAGATTTTCACCTTGTCATTTTCTCATTGCGAGGCGCTCACAATCACATCATAAACATATTTGAGCAGATTCTCTGTACCTCTCGTTTTCATATGGATTACATAATCAGATAACATTTATTAACCTAAATATTTAGACATGTAAAGGCTTTAGACATAGCCGATTTCCTATCTTGACTGAGCTGAGGCAAGTGGCTTTCGGTTAATTTTTGTGACGCGCAGTTCCCGGAGACCGAGAGAGACGACATATAAACTTTTGTCATTAGCCTAAAAAAAGTTTACAGTTTTGAACGATGTAGGCTACTCTACTCTTATCTGTATGACCAAAAAAAATCACGTAGGCCTATAGCCTATTAAGTTATTTTAGCTGTTATGAGAAAAATAAATCAAATGAACGCGCTGTCTCGTTTGTCGAAAACTTTACTTAAAACCATGTTTTTAAAAACTCTATGTAGGTTATAGGGAATAAAACAAATATAGATATATATAGGCCTATATATCTTTTTTTTTATACAAAACTGCTTTTGAACAATTGGTATTATTAGCTACAGATCTAAAGTCGTTCTGTTGGATAGCCTATTTGTTCCTTAGTGTAAAATGGAAATGCATGGTAATATTATTTTATAAATATAAGCAAAAAAATATGTGGTGTAACAGAGGTTTAGAACTAAACAAATCTGCATTAATAGCCTAAAAATATATAGATTTTTTACAGAAGTCCATGTTTGTTCGGGATTTGAACGCAGGTCTGCCGATTGATGAACCGTCAGCTTTACCACTCGGCCATGTCGAAGCTCACTGAGAAAAGCGTGTGTTCGCTCAAATGAGTGAGAACGTTTTGTTGTTAGCCTACTGTGAGTGTAGCCTACTTTACATGAATAAAATAGACCTTTTACAGTTTTAAAATATGATATCCTATCTGTATGATCAAAAATAACGAAGTAGGCTATAGCCTATTAAGTTATTTTAGCAGAAAAATAAATTCAAGTGAACGCGCTGCTGCGTTTGTCGAACTTAATTCAGTGGCAGAAGAAAACCCCATTTTAGAATACGCACTAGGCGTGGTGTGTCAAAATACTTAATTATAAACTTCAATATTTCGTTCAAAACCACATCAAAACGCTTTGTGACATTTTAAAAAGCCGTGAATGTATTAATGCCACTGGAACCAGGATCGTAACTGAAATGCGCTGCATGTTATCTCTCAATACAGGAGCAGAAGCGCTGGTTCAGATTTTATTGTTTGTTGTTTAAACGTGCGTGTTTTAGGCTATATTTAAAAATATATATACTATATTTGATAAGGTCTATTTAGGGTAGGCCTATTCGCTATAGCCTGTGGAGGGGGGAAATCACCCACCGGCAAATCGCACCTTGCTTAACCATGTTTTTTTAAATTATTTCTGAAAGAATTCCAGTCCTGCTGTCTGCTGTCCTGTCCGTGAAGTTTTTTGTTTGTTTGTTTGTTTGTTTGTTTGTTTATTTTTTAACAGAACTGTTTTTGAAGACGTAAATTTAGTCAATCTGTTGGATGAGATTTGTTCCTTAGTGTAAAATGGAAATGCATGGTAATTATATAAAAAACATATTTATTCGGGTTTCGAACCCGTGTCTTTGTACTGCTTAAACCTTCAGCTCTACCACTCGACCACAAGTTCGGCTGTTTAAGCGTCAGTGTGCCCACAAACGACTGATGCACTCTTCAATCTTCTCATTCCTCAATAGTTTAGCATCATTGATTGCACCTAATTTATTTTCACTGACTGCGAGATAGGCCTCTTTTAAATTGATTCATAAAATGTTCTGCTCTAAAAGTTTGCTATATTCTATTTAAAATGTAGGCTACTTTTACATACGTTTTGCTTTCGCTAAATGTCCCTTTGCGCCACCTGGCGGTCATTTCGCGAATGACTTAGAAATGCGACTGGGTTTTTTTTGCCGCGGTGAATTCACCGCGGCAGACGCCGCGGCGGCAATAGGCATTCTGGTTGGCTACCTACTGTACATGTTGTCACTTCTTCTTGAGTCTCTCCATCTTTGTCTGACTCCGTTTTAAAGGGATACTCCACTTTTTTTGGAAATAGGCTCATTTTACAACTCCCCCAGAGGTAAACAGTTGAGTTTTACCGTTTTTGAATCCATTCAGCCGACTTTCTGATATTTAGAAGAATATCAGTAACCAGACAGTTTCTGGTCTCATTGACTTCCATAGTATATTTTTTTTTCTACTATGGAAGTCAATGAGACTGGATTCAACACACACACACACACACACACACTCTGGGGACATCAGAGATTTATTTTACATCTTGTGAAAATGGCATTTTACCACCCCTTCAAAAGAATAATCCATAATAATCAAGTTTTTCACAATCTCCATCAAATGACATCAAAAGTCCTGTGTTTGAATTTCACATACAAGACGATTAACACCACTGCCACAACAGCCACCACCCCCAAGACGGATAAAATAATAACCCAGGATGGGGTGCCTGTGGGAGAAATGACGTGAATGATTTTAGAAACCATCATTAATCCATCAACAGTTTTCAGCAAAAGAAGCGTCACTCTGCTGGTATTACAGTACACACACACACACACACACACACACACACACACCACACCAGCAGCCGTCCTGGAGCAGCTCGGCAGAAACATACCAGCGTACGGGAGACTACAAGACACTATTGTTGCCCTATTCCTTATTTTGTGTTAGATAAAATAGCCCGATGAATGATTAAATGCAAATGCAAAAAAAAAGAATAAACTTTGGGATAAATAAATACTGAGAGTTTAATATAACCAACTTGCTAAAATGTCACAAACGCATTCTTGTTTCCTTCGAAAGGAAGGAGGGTTTTCCATTTCAAATGTAAAAGATTTTGAATAATATTGTAGTCTGTATAACCAACAAACCAACAGAAAGCTGTTTAAATTTTTTTTTTAATTCTAATTGCACCTCCTTCTAAATAAAACACTTATAAATATAAATTATAAATATAAATTACACTAACAGAATTGTAACATACACATAAACATAGGCTACTCTGTATCAGAAAATCTCACTCTTAAAGTGCCCCCCTCCTTATTATGCTTTTTCATATATTAGTACACTTCATATATTAGTACACTTCATGTATTAGTACATTTCATGTAGTGCCTAATATAGCTGTTTGTGAATTTAAAAGGTCTGCAAAGATCCTTAGGGAAAAAGCGGTTACCAGTTTGAAGATAAACCACGGTGAAATTACCGACGTAGGCCTATTACAGTTTAATATTTTAATCATCATTAAAACATATTTGCAACCTGGTCTCCGTATTTGTTTGTCAGGATTTGAAATACTCATGGGAAATACTGTCCGGTTTTAGCAACAGTCTCACGCAGCATGAAGCGTTGGTTTCGTTTTGTTTGAAACAAATGGTGGAAAGCAGCGAGGTTTTACAACCGAGTGCTGAGGGAAATTATATGAGTGAAAGCAATGAATTCTATGAATGTGTCTCTGAAGTGAACAGACTGCCTTGAGAAAAGTTTTGATGGCATTTTCTTTTCATCTTCCTGCGTTTATAAGAAAATAAACTGCTCAATAAGCCCCCCACCCACTGACAGAGAGTGGATTTACATTTTCATTCAGCATGTGTGCGGTCACAGCATGTTCGTTGGTGAAACTCAAGACTCGACAGAGAAACTCAGAGTCTGTCCTTTGTGGAATGGCTCTATGGATGTTAAAGGTTCTTCATGCAAACATTTAAGAACAGTTAAAGAACCTTTATTTTTTAGGAGTGTATGGCGTAGGGATTTTTTTTTTTTTTTTTTTTAAATAAAGACCGAAAGATTTGTTGAAAGCAGGGTGATGGTGACGGGAAATCACGTGACCGTGGTGTCGTTTATTTATAGCCTATGTTTAGCTTTTTACTTCTGCTGATTGTATTGAGGCTTTAAAATTCATAAAAATTAAATAAAAAAGATTTTCATGATGAACAAAGCATGTCTTTCTCTAAAGCCAATGGAAAAATCTGGTTAAGTTTTTATTGAGGGAACCAGAGTGATGCTAACATTCGGGTAGGAAATCAGTAACAGTAACTTTAAATTAGTGTTTTAACAAATCATTAGTGTTTATTCAGAACTGACCTGTAGATGTGAGGATGAACACTTTGATGTCTGTTCCCTGAGAGTTTGTGGCGATGCACGTGTAGTTTCCTGAACTGAGCGTGGAGGACTGAAGCACTGAGGAGTCGATCTTCTCTTTCAGATGTTCTGAGTGCCATGAGTATGTAGGAGCCGGTTTTGCCTTCACTGTACAGTTTAGTGTGAGCTCATTGTTTTTACTGATGGTCTCTGTTGAACTGGAGTGTTTTGGTTTATCTGAGGAGGACAGAGGGAGATTTCTCAGCACAACACCACCATGATGAGCAGCTCTTATTAATAGATCAGTAAAACACTGATCAGTAAAATCTTTTTATCTATGTTAATTCACTTCATAATATAAAAATCCTTCACACTAGAAGGCCCTTCAGAAAAAAATTAACTGAATTAAATTTATTCAAATTACAAGCTTAGCAATGCTTACAGTAAACGTCAACATCGAGATGTTCTGAGGGGACTGTTGGAGGAGGATGAGGACCTTCTTCTCCCAGTTCCAGCTTTACTTCACACCAGTACTGAGCTCCATCATCAGCTCTGTCTGGACGGATCTGGAGTTTAGATGTGTTACTGACTGGCTTAGTTATGTTGGTGTCAGTGAAGTTGGTTTGATCCACCAGAGTCTGTCCTTTGTACCAGTTGATAATGAGTTTCTGAACAGGAGCCACATTGAGAACGTCACACTGGAGCTCATACTGGTTTCCCTCAATCATTGGTCCGTTGTGATTCACAGTGCTGATGGACACACTGTCTGGAGTCTCTGTGGAGGAAGATTTACACACTGATATCTGAAGTCATGAATGTACATACATGAGACATTTCCGAGAAAGAAAATATACAAATATCAAAAACAGAGAAACTCACTGTAAATAGTCACTGGGAGAGTCGCTGTACACTGTGTCTTATTATAGTTTATGTAGCAGGATGGCTCTATGTCCCATTCTGTCAGGTTTGACACTCTCCATGTGATCAGACTGCTGTCTTTGCTCAGGGGCACTGCTCCCTCACTGGCTTCCCATCCCAATCCTTTATGCGACACAGAAGTGCTGCAGTCGGCTGAAACAGGACCGCCGTACTTCACAACAACTCTCTGTGGGTTGAGCTGAAGAGGACATTCATCAGCATGTGTACCTGTTAAATACATTGAAGAATTCAGAATAATGGCATACATAATGGCAGGTATTATTTACTTGACAGACTGAACATTTATAAGCAACTATCACATTGACTGGTTGATAAAATTACTGGTCTGGATTCTTGGTCAGGATCTGGTATTTTATTGTGTTTATTGACCAACTATGCAAGACAAAGCTACTGTAGAAGACAATCAGTCTATAACTGTTTATGACTGTTTAAAAACAAAGAAGCAAATCAATTCTTAACATCTTGGCATTAAAGGCACAGTATGGAAATTTCATCACTAGAGGCCACTTATTCAAAACAATAACAAAGGTGTGGCTTGACGACATGCGTAAACGAGTGGAATCATGGGAGTGTCGTCTTCAACTCCACAGTCAATGAAAAGCAATACAGGACTTTGTGTTCATGGGTGATCTAATGTATTCAAGTTTTTTAACATTACTGTGGTATAAAGCACGGTGAGGCAGAGAGCCTGGGATATTTTGCGTTGTTGTTTTTATTATGCTGCAGTCGGCCGCTGCCACTCCTTTAGTTTTGTAGTAGTTTGTAGTTGTTTGTAGTTTGTTTATTTTACAATAAACTGTATTTGACAAATTAAGATTGTGGGGTAATGCAGTACTGTTTTAATTGGTCAAAACAATCCTAATAAAAATACATTGAGTGTGTTAAAAGTTATGTTATAACGTTACTCTGTGCGTTCGCCCGGTGGCTGGTATTGGACACTTGCTGCACACAGTAAACTACAGTAAATATTAGAATATTAATAAAACTGGATGAATTGTGTTGCTAAATGGCATGTCTTTAGTGTTTCCATGGTTTCTATGGAAGTAAAACAGGAAATCGAGGATAACTCAGATATGACGTCATTGACAGGTGATGCAAAGACACGGGTCCTTGGTTAAAATCGCTGATTTCTCTGGATGTAAACATTGTTGGAAACATTTGGGGATAATGTATGTACACAAGTCAACAACATATATAACACAGTGCTAACGTTAGTGGTTTTGGGGTATTTTAATCACATATTGTGCCTTTAAACTAAGAAAACCCTTTCTCGTTTAGTATAAAGCATGCGTTGTTACAGGAAATAAAAAAATTATTTTAAAAGACAATTTTATTTGAAAGTTGTGTCCCAAAGTTAAGGTGTCCTCGCAACTCATCCTTATTAATATGAAAAAAAGTTATAAGGAAATCATCATTTCAGTTACAGTAGCCTATCTGAACACTTCAAGGACAATGCTATGTCTAATTAGGCCTATTCATCGCTTCATATTAGGCTATATTTATTATTTATAGGGAAAAAAAACAAATAGAAACACCAGCAAATTACGAAAAACATCTTCATCAGTTTGACAACACATGTGCTGCAAATAATCACAACGCAACCGCTCGCTGATATGCTTTTGGATATTATTAGCACAAATAATCTGACGAAATTCACAATTAACTGTGAAACGTTAACTGTGGCTTGCACAACTAACTAAATAACGTTCAATGTTCAAGAAAAAAAAATCTTACTTTATTAGGCGCTAATGGTTAAAACCAGGTCAAAATGCTATTTGCAGCGCGTTTCTGTATTTGGTAGAGTTGTGCGTATTTGCAGCACGTGTTGCAGCAAAATTCTTGGGCGCACCCAAATTTGCCAGCACTAAAATAGGCTAGCCTACTCAAGCACAGATCAGGCTATCACATTACAAACGCTCACTAGCTAGCCTATAGCGAGTGTAGTAGGCCTATATATCGGTCGAATAAAAAAGGGAGTTAATACAAACCTGTGAGAGTCACAAACAGTAAAACTGCAAATAGATAAACAAGTCCAAAGAAATATTGCAGCATATTAAAAGAGTTCAAGAAAAACGTCGACAGGACAAAAAGCGCGGTGAAAAGGCTGGTGAATAAATAAATACGTCGCCCGAGACTGCAGGCTACTCAAGATGAGTGACTGGATCCTCAAGCAAAACTTCACAAATACCACCAAAATCACAACTGGATATGTTTTTCCACAGAAGCCCATATAACCATTCACGGTCAAGCAGATCACACAGAAGGATCCTCAGCTCAGAACACGTGGCTATCGTGAAAGAATCTCATTATGCACTGTTCTCGTGTATGCCGTTAGTAATTTGTTTTACTTTCGTTTCTCAGGACCTGTCCCAAATGGCACACTACGGACTTGTGGACTTCCTCAGAGTTCACACTTTGGTGACGTCATGGGCCCCTGTCGCGAGTCCACGAGGGCGTAGACTCGATCGATAAATACTTCTGCGTCGGACCTCTACGCGTTGGTTTTCTTCTGCGTCGTTGTCCGCGTTGACTCGCAATTACACATGCAGAGGGGGCATGTGAAACCCGAGGGAGGCGTTCTATGGAGCTAGAAATGTGTCTTTATTACATGCGAGAAAATAAATGATCTGAGAGAAAAAAAAGTTTGAGAGAAAAAGTTATCTCACTGATAGCAAAAAAGCATTTCATGAGAGAAAAAAAATATTTTAGAGAAAGTTTTCATATCAATAGCAAAATAATATTTGAGACTAAAAAAAGTTTTGAGAGAAAGTATTTTCTCATAGAACATAAAAAAATATAAATTTGAAATTTTTACAATTATTTCTGAGAAAAAAATCTCTCTCAAAATACTTATAAATAAAAATCTTAAATATATATATTTTTGCTATCAGTGTTCTCTAAAAAAAAAGTGTTTCTCTCAAATCTCTTTTCTTTGCTCTCAATGCAATTTTTTGCTCTCATGTCAGGATTTTGCTTTCGCTGTGAAAATTGTGTCATGGCGGGGCCACGTTCTTTTTTTCCTATTGGAACGTTCCTATCGGCCAGTCGGATGAGCGTCTTGTCTTGGGAGTCGAACATAGGAGTCGAACTGAATCATTATGTGACACTCTGTATAGTCACAGGAATAATTATATTTTTCTTGATGTATTTTATTGTGTTTATGATATTGTTTCAAGTACTGTTATTTTGCTGGACTCGTGATGAGTAATACCCTCAGTGGACAGTAGGGGGAGACAATGTGCTGATCGGAGACTATGTGAGTAACTTTGAGTCGCGGAGAAGAAGCCGCCATTACAAGAGCGACCAGAGAATGGGTGCTTCTCAATATCCCTCCTCGTCTCCTCGCTCCTCTGTCCTCCATCTTATAACCCGGAAACTGACCGAGCTGAGCCATCTTGAAGGACATCTCAATTCTCTAATTGCACTGAGAGGAGTCGAGGATCGAGGAGTGAGGAGGCTTCCAGAGGAGTCATGAGCGAGGATACACAGGTGTATCCTATGCGGAAGAGTTTTATCGACTAAACGTGACGCACGCATCAATTCTCCCCCCCCTCACATCTGTCACAATCATTTGAATTTATACTTTACCCTTGCAGTTTATATAAACCACACATCTCACATATTTCAATAGGATAGCTTGCTTTATTGTTATCTATTATGAATTTCTTAAATAAACAAACTTCAACATCATAAGGGCAGATCCTTTGAGCGCTGCTGATGACGCTGTGAAGTGACGCTCGAGTGATCAAGTATTCCAATGTATAAAAAAGCTTTCATTTGATTCCTCCGTCCTCCTTTTCTTTTCCTTGCAGCCTTCCCTCGCGTCCTACAGGGGGTGGAGCTGAGACGCGAGGAAAGGAAGAGAGGAAAGGAAACGAGGATGCACAAATAAGAAATGAGAAGCACCCAGGGTACCCGTCTGTCCTTAAAGGAGTAGTTCACTTTTAAAATGAAAATTCTGTCATCATATACTCACCCTCATGTTGTTTCAAACCTGTATGAATTTCTTTCTTCTGCTGAACAGAAAGGAAGATATTTAGAAGAATGTCAGTAACCAGGCAGTTTCTGGTTCCCATTGACTTCCATAGTAGGAAAAAAATATACTATGCAAGTCAATGGGAACCAGAAACTGCCTGGTTACTGACATTCTTCTAAATATCTTCCTTTCTGTTCAGCAGAAGAAAGAAATTCATACAGGTTTGAAACAACATGAGGGTGAGTATATATGATGACAGAATATTCATTTTAAAAGTGAACTACTCCTTTAATGTCTTTGCCTTAATGCCTTAAAGGCACAATATGGAACTTTTCGGCTTTCAAAATAGCAAAAATAATGGTATCTATGTTATATATTTCTTTTAGTTGTGTACTAACATTATCCCAAAAGTTCCCACCAACTTTCAAATCCGGAGAAATTTATATTTTAATTTGAAGACACGGACCGTGTCTTTATTTCCGTTTCGTCGCCCGTCTATGACGTCATATAACCTTTGACTCTAGTTTCTCTAACTTCGTGCAGATCCCGGCGAAAAACCGCCAAACGCAAATGTAAACACCGGACGCACGTCACTAAAATAAAAGAAGACGATAAAGAATCAATAGTTGGATATCAATAATGGACCATGATTATGCTTTGACTGCACGTTCTGCTGCTGGAGGCAGATCCGTGAAGCGGAAATGCACGGGTGACAGAAATGACTCGAGAAGGGTTTGGGACAGGAGAAGAGACATGACTCGCGTTAACATTGGAGTTGCATTTCCACGAGCTTCGTGACAAACTGGAACTACAGAGAGATGCCGATCTCGCTTGCATTCTAATAAACAAGTAAGCACCCATTCAGCTAACTATATCTATCCGTAACTTATATGTTGTGAAACGTCTCCGGTTACTTTCGTAACCTCGGTTCCCTGAAAGGCAAGGAACGAGACATTACGGATGTCGTATATGGGAACTCTCTCTCATCCTTCACTTCCGCTGAAATCTTATTGGCTAACGCCAGCAACGCTGGCCAATTGACGCAAATATGCAAATACTGAAACCCCGTTGCAGTATAATGCAAGTGCAGCGTCAATTCCTCCTCAGAATCAAACAGAACGCCAAATCAATAGCGAACACGGCGGCGAGCGTAATGTCTCGTTCCTTGCCTTTCAGGGAACCGAGGTTACGAAAGTAACCGGAGACGTTCCCTTTCAAGGCTACGGAACTTCGACATTACGGATGTCGTATATGGGAACTGTATAGAATCCCGCCGTGGAAGCAAGCAAACCACAGAACAGAACCCAATACAAAACCCCGACACCGCCCCCCCAGAATGCCAGCATTGTGATAGGACGAGACTGGCCAATAGCGAGCCTCTAACCTCTGATAGGTCCAAGGGGACGAATCACAAACTCACAAAACACTGCCAGAATTTGCATATCCCGAGCAGTATAACCGGGGGAAGTCTGCACTGTAGACCAACAGGGCAACAACAACAGTAAAATAAGGCCAACGCATAGCGGTGACAACAGTCTTAATACACATAAGCACACAGAACAACTCATGAGCAAAGCGCAGAGAGCTCTAAATGCTGTGCAAGAATTCAACTCACCGAAAGCACTTGAGACGCCACAGAGGGTAAATCCAACTTGTAAAACCTGGCGAACGTATTCTGAGAAGACCAGCCAGCCGCAAGACATAAATCCTGAATAGACATACCCTTAGTCCAGGCCCACGAAGAGGCGATCGCTCTGGTCGAATGGGCCTTAACATTGAGGGGGCATTCCTGTCCCATACAGTCATAAGCCAAAACAATAGCGTCCACAATCCAGTGAGCAAGCCTCTGTTTAGAGACTCCCCGTCCCTTATTGCATCCACCAAAGCACACAAATAGCTGGTCCGAGCTTCGGAAAGCAGCCGAGCGAGATATGTACTCCCGGAGCGCTCTGACTGGGCAGATAGCACTTTGAGCATCCGAACCTAGAGAGGTCGATGGCTCAGCAGACAGGGCAGGCAAAGAAACAATCTGCGCCCTGAACGGGGTATTGAGCGATTTAGGGACATAACCCGGCCTCGGTCTGAGAGTCACGTTACAGTTTCCGGGTCCAAAGCGAATACAATCTTCGCTGACAGAGAAAGCCTGTAAATCCCCAACCCGCTTCGCCGAAGCGAGAGCGAGAAGCAGCGCAGTTTTAATCGAAAGCTCCTTAACTGCAATCGACACTAAGGGTTCAAAGGGCGGCCGTGACAAAGCTTCCAAGACCAAAGTCAAATCCCAAGGCGGCACGGAAGGCGGCCGTGCAGGGCATAATCTCCTAGCTCCTTTAAGGAACCGAGTCACCAACGCATGTCTACCGATAGACTGTCCATCAACAGGCGGGTGAAACGCAGCAATAGCAGCTACGTATACCTTCAGGGTGGATGGCAGGCTCCCTTCGTCCATTCTGTACTGAAGGAAGCGTAGAATATCCGACACCGAGCAGTTCGCTGGGTCTAAACCGATATCCTGACACCATTTAGAGAAAACACCCCACTTCAGAGTGTACAGGCGCCGGGTAGACGGGGCTCGCGCTTCCGCGATGGTATTTTGAACCCGCGAATGAAGCACATCGATCCCGCTCAGCGTCCCTGCAGCGGCCACACATGGAGCCTCCACAGCCCGGGGCTGGGATGCCAAATCGATCCGCTCGCCTGAGACAGTAGGTCCTTCCTGAGCGGAATTTCCCACGGTTGCTCCGTTAGTAACTCTACCAAGTCCGCGAACCAGGGCTGATTCGGCCAGTACGGGGCCACTAGAGTCACCGCCGCCTTTTCCTCCCTGATTTTGCACAACACCATGGGCAAAATTTTCACCGGAGGAAAGGCATAGAGACGGGCTTTCGGCCATCGCGCAGTTAGCGCGTCCATCTCCCGGGGGGAACGGGACAGCGAGAAAAACATCCGACAATGCGCTTTCTCGCTCGTCGCGAAGAGGTCGATCTCCGCTCTGCCGAAACGATCCCATATCAGTTGAACCGTCCCGGGGTGAAGCCTCCATTCCCCTTGAGGAATCCCGTTCCTCGAGAGCATATCCGCCCCCCGATTTAGAACACATGTGTGTCGCTCTCACCGAGAGAAAGAACCGATCCGCCCACAGCAGGAGAGATTCCGCCTGCTTGAATAGGTCCCTGGAATGCAAACCGCCTTGGCGATTAGGGCTAGCCCGAACGGGAGTACCGTGTATTGGTACGCCGCATTCTCGAACGCAAACCTCAGGAATCGCCTGTGGCGCTTCGCTATCTGGACGTGAAAATAAGCGTCCTCTAGATCCACTGAAGCGAACCAATCCCCGGGGCGAATTTGAGCCAGGATCTGTTTCAGTGTAGTCATCCTGAAAGCGCGCTTGTGAAGCGCTCTGTTGACGGGTCTCAGGTCCAGTATGGGGCGGAGACCCCCTCCCTTCTTCGGCACTACAAAGTAGCGGCTGTAGAATCCGTTTCCCCGCTCGCTCGGGGGAACCGGCTCTATCGCTCCCTTGTCGAGTAAACTGCACACTTCCTGCCTCAGTACATGAGCATTTTGGGGCAAAGTTAACGACTGGATTACGCCGCGGAAGCGGAGTGGTCTGCGTTTGAACTGAAGTGTGTACCCGTGTCGAATTACATTCAGCACCCACGGCGAGATGCCCGGAATAGCTTCCCACGCCGTCAGGAAACGACTGAGTGTGGGCCGGTCTAGACCTGCGGTCATCGCCGCTATGTGAGGGCTGGGGATAGACACCTCGCGCTTCCCGCGAGGCGCCTTTATAGTTAATGACCGTGACTCTGCGCTGCTCGAAGACAGGGCGGGTAACACAGTGTGAAGTGCAAGAGGAGAAAAAAAGCTCTGTTTGTGAAGAAGTAATTTGCTTTATTGAACAACACACAACATTCACAACATGACTGCACGCGTCGCTCGCCGAACGCCGAGGGACCGCATGCTCTAGAGCGCGCCGCTTGGAAGCGGGGCCATCCGTGCGCTCTCCTCTCCTCTTGCCCGAGCGGTCAGGACGATTGCTTGGGCCTCGCTGGGGACGCGGCGGGTTTTCTGCGCGGGCTCCTCTGAGCCGGCCTCTTGCTTCCCGCTCCCTGCCACTGCCCGTGTCGGCCTTTACGGGCATCCGGTTCCGGGCGGGAGGCTGGCTGATGTCTGGCCGCAGCCTGGGACTGGCGCCCCGAGGCGGAAGACGAGCGAGAGCGAGGGCGCTGCGGCGGGGGCGGCGGCGGCGCTCGCCGAGGGATCATATGGCTCATCGCCTTCGCCTTCTGAGTCTCGGAGTACCGCTCGGTGACCTTCTCCACGGCATCTCCGAACAGGCCATCAGGGGAGATCGGTGCGTTTAGCAGTGTCTTCCTGTCCGCCTCCTGCACGTCCGATAGGGTGAGCCACAGGTGTCTGTGGAGGACCACCAAATACCCCATCGAACGGCCAATCGCCTGGGCCGAGCGCTTCGTGGCCAGGAGCGCGAGGTCCGTTGCCGAACGGAGGTCTCGGATGGCGTCAGCGTCGACAGAGGCGGCGCCATCCAGAGATTTCAATCGCTTGGCCTGCAGCACTTGAAGAACGGCCATAGCGTGTAGTGCAGAAACCGCCTCCCCCGCGGCGCCGTAGGCCTTGTTAGCCTGGTGAGCCGTAAACCTGCAAGCTCGGGACGGCAGGCTGCGGTCCGAGCCCAGGGCGGGAGCTGACGGGCAAAGATGTGCAGCGACGGTCTCCTCGACAGGAGGGATGCGGAGGTAGCCGTGGTCCCCCGCCTCGTCCACGGGGGGGAACATGGCCTGGGTCGAAGTGAGGGTGCGCGCCGATTGCGGGGCCACCCACGAATTCACCACGTGCTCGTGCACATCAGGAAAGAACGGGGTCCCCTTTTCGAAGCGGCCTGACGGTGGCTCGATTGGAGGAACCACGCGTCCAACTTGCTCTTTGAGGGCTCGTCGGGAGCCTTCCAGGATAAATCCAGTTCCTCGACGGCCTTCGAGAGGATACGGAAGAGCTCTTCCTGCAGATCCGCGGGGGTCTCTTCCGTGGGTGCCAGAGGGGCGGCCTGCTCCGCACCGTAGTCGTTCTCGGAGGCCGACAAGGACATAGAGTCGTCCTCCTCACTCACCCCGAAGGACACGAAGTCAGCAACGTCGCGGGGAGGATGAAACGAAGGGTCCGGAAAACTCACCGGGGGTCGAACCTCGACTCCGCGGTTGGGGGGGCCTGCCAGCGGCTCGGTGGCGGCAGCAGGCCCAATCCCCGCAGCAGCGCGAGCTTCGTCTCGCCTGGCCTTGAGGGCTCGGAGGGGCATGTCCGCACAGAAGTCGCAGGACCCTTCATCCCTGAGGGCCGACTCCGCATGGGCCAGCCCCATGCACGCGATGCAGAACAGGTGCAGGTCGGGGGGCACTATGGGGCCCGAGCATAGATTGCAGACGGTCGCCATCGGATGCTGGAGACAGTTCAGGTATCTCCGGTGCACCTTCAACGATAGCAAAAATCCAAGTAGGGTAGTATCAGCTTTCTAGCACACGATTTGAGCGTGAAGAGAGAGATTCTGAGGAGGAATTGACGCTGCACTTGCATTATACTGCAACGGGGTTTCAGTATTTGCATATTTGCGTCAATTGGCCAGCGTTGCTGGCGTTAGCCAATAAGATTTCAGCGGAAGTGAAGGATGAGAGAGAGTTCCCATATACGACATCTGTAATGTCGAAGTTCCGTAGCCTTGAAAGGGAACGATGATGGCATGTGCAAAACGCAGACGGACTAGCTCTCATGTATAGTATAATGTAAATTCACATTTGTTGTAGATATAGCGGCAGAAAGTAGCTTCATATGCAGTTCACCATCTTTTTCAATATCATAGTATAAACGTAATTATAATTATTAACGAAAGGTGACCGTGTTTTTCTATTAATACTAGCTAGATGGAATATTGATTCAATAGCCCTGATAATTCATATATCTCTCCGTTCGAAGAGACGTGATTTTAAAAACACTAAGTTAGAATGAGTGAGGAATGTGGGGAGCGACAGAGCGCGCGTGTTCATTACAATGGCATTACATAAAGTTAATAGCCGTAACTAAACGTAACAAGAATAGAGATATAATATAAATAACAACACATTACCTCGTCAGTGAACATGTTATCTGCTGGAGATGCTATGGCTGGGGAATGACAGATCGCGCGTGTCCCAATGAACATCGTATAGCTGGTTCGCGCGCGCACCCCCTCTCTCTCTCTCTCGACTCCCATGAGCACACGCTCTTTCACGACGTCATCAGAATACGTCTTTTGCTATTATTTTGATTGAGTGACCCCTGGTGGCCAAAAGTTACATACTGTACGTTTAATTCACTTTTCATAATTGTAAGGCCGTAAATAGGCTTTCATTTATCAAATAGTGTAATAAATGTCTTAAATTTAGTTAGAATAGGTCTTAAATTAAGGAAAGACGAGGTGTATTCCTGCTGAGGGGGATGTGATCAAAGCCTGGAGTGGAGCGAGCGCTCGTTTTTCTCACTCTAAGCGGTCTGTAAACACTTCGCTCATGATCCACTCCGGGTTTTCAGTTCCCGCTCACGGAAAAACTAACATGTAAAAAGACACAAGTAAACATTTTTTTTAATAGTTGGTTGGGATGAGTAACTGAGTATTTAATTATATAATATCAAATAGGTTTTGCGATTATTCTAAAAAAAATTCTATCTCCATGTTCTCGGTGCTGACGCGTTCATAACATGTAAGGCGCGCTGCCAATAACCTAAAAGCTGTCAAAAAGAACCGGCAATGACAAAAAAGCACTTTTGTTGTCTTATAATACACATTTATTTTTACCTGATTTGCTCACTGACTCCCAAATGATTCGTTCAACGAGTCATTTTTCAAAACCCCTCCTTTGCGTGACGCTAATCGGCGGTGAGATGACCCAGTCAGTTGTGTTTGTAAAGCAATCGGCGTAAAATACTGCGGTCACGGCTGTGCTTCGGAGAAGTGCGGTCGCGCCATCTACGCTTAAAAATATATTGCGCGTCTACACTAGGTTGCGTGGTAGACGACAGGTTTATGCGCTTGGTGTCAGCAGACCTTTAAAAAATATATTAAAAAATAAATAATATCTAATTGTTTTCTGCAAACTCCACCAGATTATTGTTCTTTATCTCACTGTCTACCACTGTGGTGATTTTCATGTTGATTTACTGTTTTATTATTTAATAATTTCCTGCCAAAGTCATGAATACTTACATTGCAATACAGTAATATTTGAAAAATTCATAAAAAAATCAAATCAAATTGTTTTCTGCAAACTCCAACAGATTAATATTCTTTATCTCACTGACTATCAATTCAATGTGGTGATTTTCATGTTGATTTACTGTTTTATTCTTTAATAATTCCCTGCCAAAGTCTGAAAGTCATGAATATTTACATTGCAATACAGTCATATTTTATAAATTCATAAAAATCTGAAATCAAATTGTTTTCTGCAAACTCCAACAGATTAATGTTCTTTATCTCACTCACTACCACTGTGGTGATTTTCATGTTGATTTACTGTTTTATTATTTAATAATTCCCTGCCAAATTCATGAATATTTACATTGCAATATGACTGGTAAACACCTGGTGGAGTTTGCAGAAAACAATTAGATATTATTTATTTTTTAATATATTTTTTAAAGGTCTGCTGACACCAAGCGCATAAACCTTTCGTCTACCACGCAACCTCGTGTAGACGCGCAATATATTTTTAAGCGTAGATGGCGCGACCACACTTCTCCGAAGCACAGATGGCGTGACCGCAGTATTAAACTGACGACAACACAGCACAAGGTTCAGCTATACTTGTGTGGTATAGTTGTATAAACTCTAGCCACTGATTCTTCACATGCTCGTCCCTGGGCAGTGAAAAAAAGGTCGCTTTTGATTCGCATTTCAGAACACAGCGTCTTGTTGTCGACATGATGTTGTCAAGTTTTCCCCTTTTCCCTGGTGTCTGCGCAATGAGTGGGTAGGGCCAATTTGATAATTCTCGTCTTGACGTCACAACGAAAAAGAAAATGACTCATTGGAAGAACGGTTCATTAAATTGACTCAGAGTCGACTCATACTTTTGAGAGACAATAACTTTTTTTACGGTGAACTTTCATATATAAAACTTTGCAGGATGTTTTTGTTCACTTAGATCTATGTTACACACTACATGAAAGGTAATTTTCAAAATTCCATAATAATAGTGGTAGAATGTCCTTTTAATGTTCAATGTTTGATGGGTGAGTAGAATAATGTAATTATTGTACACAGTTTAACATATACATTTAAATATATATATATATATATATATATATATATATATATATATATATATATATATATATATATTATATATGTGTATGTATGTATGTATGTATGTATGTATGTATGTATGTATGTATATGCGTCCATAGAGCTTGTCTTTCACTCTTTCACTGCTTGTTTACAGCTTAACGGAAGTTACACCCATAATTTGCGCAAAGCGTTATGGGGCGTAGGAATAATGTGGCAGTTGTGGCATCATAGACAGTAAAATGTTGGCATCCATAATGTTGCATTACTGCCACCTGCTGTTTCACTTAATTGTTTTCTCCTTGCATTCTAGTTTTCCTCATAAAGAGTTTTGTTTAGCTTGCAATGTCCAATCCTCAGTCATCTTATTATGACTTGTTACTTCCTTTTATTTCCCTTCTTACTTTCCATACCTGCATGCTTTATTGTGGATCATTGATGTATCCCTTTAATTTCATAATCCCATTGCTGCTGCCAATTTGCATTATTTTTTTCCACACTAGACTCTTCCTTTCTGCTTTTGATTATTTAATTTGTTCATCAACATGTTCTTTTGCCAGTCTACTTTCTCATTCCCAGTATGCCCGCACGCGTTGGTACCCACGTGAATGTGATGTGTCTCCCTTGCTTATTCTTGAATTTGTAAATAAAATCTCATCAAGTAATTGATGGTTTCTATTTATATCAGACTTTTATACTCACAAGGGCAGATACAGAATCACTACATATTAAAACTTTGTCAGAACTTGTGACACATGATTTGTTCAATCCATTCAGTGCAATTACCTAATACACAGTTCAACTATACACACTTAAACTGTCAGATGTTCTTTTGTTAAAGGGATAGTTCACCCAAAAATGAAAATTCTTTCATTATTTACTCACCCTTAATTTGTTCCAAACCTCTATGTGTTTATTTGTTCTGCTGAACACAAAGGAAGATATTTGGAAGAAACCAGATCTCAATCCCCATTGACTTCCATAGTAGGACATAAAGACATAGAGGTTTGGAACAACTTGAGGGTAAGTAAACGATGAGAGAATTTTCATTTTTGGGTGAACTATCCCTTTAACTTCCACTTGATTTAAGGACTACTGCAGATCCTGTTGTGTTTTTGACCCATCTGTAAAAATGTTAATGGTATCTTACATATAGTCCATAATATCCACCGACTATATATGTAGCCTACTTCTGCTGCTGTCCTGAATTATTAGAAGCTCTATGTCAACCTTCGGATTTTCCAGTGTCCAGATTGGTTTGTTAGTCCACACCACAGTAGCAGCAAATTCTTTGTCTATTTCCACTTCTTTTGCTATTAAAGGTGCATAACGCAGGTCTCTGAGTTTTTGCAGAACTACACCTCCTCTGGCGACAAGCGAAACTGCAACCAGAGGTGTGCACGCTCATGGAGCACACGCACACGCACGCTTGCACGAGCACGAGCTGTTCATAACCAAAGGAGCATCAGCCGCACAAATCTTTTGTTCACAGTCATAATGTCTTCAGAGGTTATAAAGTTATAAATCTGCAAGTCATTTTACATATATGAAAGGAAACGCATTTGAGTAAATTACACACTTATGTGTGAGGGGAAAACGGGGGTAGAAGAAAACAGTTTTTGTTTCCATTTATCTCCATGTTGAACTGTTTTATGCGTTTACTGTATCCACTTATGATTGTATTATTATGGAAACACGTTCATGAACAATATAAGTTATTAATTTGTAAAAGCTTAAAATAATAATCATACCATACAGTTGGTCAACAAAGTACACTCAAATGTCTCAAGGTAATAAACAATCAAATGGCACTATATCCGCTTTCATAACAAGTAGTTATAGGAACTTAGTTATAGGAACTGTCCACTTCTAAACAGTTCTAAGAACGACTCTCCCCCAAACTCGGTTTTGCTGTTTGCGTTCGCACTGGCCGCCAGTGGCCAGAACCGAGGGGTAAGGGAGTGATGCAAGCACGGCGGCGGCGGCGCCACATACAACAACAACAAACCAGCTGGAGGAGGCTATCGCAATGTTCCCGTTCTGCCTCGCCGGGACCTTAATAACGGAGTACGAACGGTGGCGTTTAAAGACTATGGTGGAAAGTCTAAAGTAATATGATGGAAGAAGATAGAAGAGCAGAGCGCAGGCAAAGGACGTTAGCAAAGAACACAAGGCTACCGGTAGGCCATACACAAAAACATAGTTAGCATCTTTTATGGGACATGTTTTATGTTTCATGTTGTACTATTCTTCCGAAGACAATTCCTAGTTTATGAACCTGTTCACTGACAATGGTAACGTTAGTCAAATCAATTCTGATTGTACATTTATCTAGCTTAGGCTAAAGCATTACACATTTTACGCATCGTCATTTGTTGTCATAGATTTGCCGCATCAGACATTAGAGACTGGGGTATATCTTACTGTTTTATCAAGAAAACAGCCAACTGAGGATCCCGTTTGAGCCCTAGAGCAGACCGGAGATCTATCCATTTGTTGAAAGCCTTCCCGATGCTGACTCTCGTCTCGTCTTATTCCGACGCCTGACTCCAATTTGGCCCTTTAGGTCAATAACTAGACAAAAGTTTTCTTTTCTTTGTCTTACGTGGAGTTTGCGTTGGGGTTTGGAATGAACTACAAGCCGGTCTCTTTGAATCCATCTTCTACTTTTGTGGAAAGTTGACTAAAGTTTTGTCGCTCGAGTTGTCTTAGCTGATACGGAGAATGGCGGCTCATAATAACAAACCTCCGAGACATCGCCTGGTGAGCGTGAACGCGCATGACGTCACGCCCAGTCTCAGATTCGAGCCCGAATCCCTCTTATTTATTTTACTGTACAGGACTATAGAGGCAATCTCAGTGATCAGAGAAGGGCTCATTCAGCCCATCAGGCTATTGTTTACGCATGTATGGGTTAAAAAACGGGTATTTTTAACATGAAATGTTGCGCAATGCACCTTTAAAGCTACACGGTGTGATTTTTACCCCCATCTAGCGGTGAAAAGGTATATGACAATCCAGTGAATATTATTTTCTGTTCCTCTCAATTTCGATTCCGTTTTAACTCCTACGGTGGCCTTAAGATGGCTTCCAGTTCGAGTGTTAGGCAGTTCGAGTGCTAACCCACGCGTGTTAAAACGCGAAAGGGTATGTCCCTCTTTGGCTAATGTATTTTCAAGATGGAGGGGCAAAATGGCGACCGACATTAGAACCCCTTACCCGTATGTATTTTCAATGGCATATTATACACTCACGAGAATACTTTATTACTTGAACGAAGTAAATATACATTATTGAGCACATATATTTTTGAAAGAACTAAGTGTTTTTAGCTAAGAATAAACTAAAAAAGTTACACAGTGTAGCTTTAAGTCTCCTGTCCAGCCAAAACGTTCCTTCTTCCTCTTCCCCTTTCCCAACAGTTCTTTACCACCTTTTTCATTCATTGGATGGTTTTCATTTGAATCACTTTCACAATGATTATTTCCAGTTGATGAATGATAAAAACATTGACAGCCAATCAGAATCAAGTCTGCTCGAGCTTGAGCATTTAAAGCAGCAGACGACAAAACTGCAGCGCTTATAATAAACAGAACTAAATCATCCGCTGGTGTGGACGCTAATATAGCTTATCTTTATAGTTATCATTCTTAATGTAAACAAGCCTTTAGAATGAAAAGAGTTAATGATGACAGAATTAATTTTTGAGTGAACTGTCCCTTTAATTGACAGGTTTGCTGCAGCAATCACATGCTATTTTGGCCTGGTCTGTAATTATTGACTGACTTATGACTTTGTGATTAATTTAATTAGTATTTTGTATTTTAAAAAAAATGCAATAGGAAGTGTTTCATACCCAGAATGTTAAATTCTCTGGTTCTACTCAGCACATTTGTCTGTTTTATCACAAACCCCTATTTTAATATATTCCTACTATTTCTTTTGATAGATCATCTGCCTCCACAATATTTGTGGGATGTGATGGTTATCATTTCCTAAGTGTGTGTGTGTGTGTGTGTGTGTGTGTGTGTGTGTGTGTGTGTGTGTGTGTGTGTGTGTGTGTGTGCGTGTGCGTGTGCGTGTGCGTGTGCTAGTGCGTGTGCGTGTGCGTGTGTGTGTGTGTGTGGGGGGGGGGGTCACTTCATGTATGACCTTTATATCCTTTTATACCATGGTAAATTATTACACAGACGCAGAGGTAACTTTTATTCAGCAAACAATCAATCTGATTCAAGTTCCATATTGACCATAATTACATAAATGTCATATCCTTATGTAATTTCATAAGATTGTGCCTTAAATTATGTAGCCTACAATATACTTAAAGTTGGTCAGTACGCTATACAAGAAGGTAATATCAAAAAATTATCTAAACTAATTCAGAGAGATCCCAAAGTCAAGGAAAACGAATCGGTTACCTAACGTAACCTTGGTTCTCTCTAGATGAGGGAACGAGTATTGCGTAAGCTAGCTTACGCTACGGGAAAGATTCCATCTTTCTGAGAAATTGAAGCCAAAAATTATCCTATAATTTTGTATCCATTGTCAACGCAGTTCAGCTGCAGCAGACCATGAGAAGGCTAGCTAGCCGCTCATTGGTTCGCTCACGGAGAACTGCTTAAGCCTATGAGGGAGCGCGGATGAACCCGCGACCAATGAGAGTCTGACTCGCTCTCATTACGCCACCGCCCCCGAAGCGGGCGTGGACGAGGCTATAAATACCCCGAAATAGGCTGAATAATCTGTTTTTTTTCAATTCTGAAGCGAACATCGCCAGTAGCACAAGCACGGCCAGGAACGCAATACTCGTTCCCTCATCTAGAGAGAACCGAGGTTACGTTAGGTAACCGATTCGTTCTCTTACGAGAGGTTCTCTCGTATTGCGTAAGCTAGCTTACGCTACGGGAACCCATGGTCAACGCCGTGCGTGCTAAGCATCCACTATTAGTCCCGCGGGGCATCCCGGGGAACACCGAAGGTGGGAATGAATATATATATCTGTGACAAACGGCCAGCGGAGCTGGCCGGTGATTGTGTAGTACATAAGCACATAAAAGAGAGGGACAGAGCGAACTCGGTCTGTGTGAATTAACCCCCTATAGTGCAGCTCAACCAGAAGAGCTGAAACATACTAGACTGCTAGTAGTTTAGCCTGCAAAGCGGGTACTTCCAGATTGTAAAATCTGACAAAGGTGGAGGGGGAAGCCCATCCCGCTGCCACGCAAATGTCGTGAATGGAAATCCCACTGGACCATGCCCACGATGAGGCCATGCCTCTAGTGGAATGAGCCCTGATGCCCAAAGGGCATGGCAGGTCTTTCGATGCGTATGCTGCTGCAATGGCATCAACAATCCATCTGGATAGGGACTGTTTCGAGGCGGCCAACCCCCTGGTGCGCCCGCCGAACGAAACAAAAAGCTGCTCGGATCGTCTGATCGGAGCTGTGCGAGTGACATATAATCTCAGAGCCCTGACCGGGCATAGGAGATTAGAATCTGATTCGCTATCGGAAGCAGGCAGAGCCGATAGGGATATAACTTGTGCCCTGAACGGGGTGCCAATCGCCTTGGGAACATAGCCATGCCTAGGTTTGAGAACGACTAATGAGTCATTAGGTCCAAACTCAAGACAGGACGCGCTGGTCGACAGCGCGTGCAGGTCTCCCACCCGTTTTACTGACGCGAGCGCGAGTAAAAAAACGGTCTTTAGCGACAGGTACTTTAGGTCCACGGTGCTTAGCGGTTCGAATGGGGGAGCTTTCATAGCATCAAGAACTATGGAAAGGTCCCAAATCGGCACCGAAGGGGGGCGCGGGGGATTCATCCTTCTAGCTCCCCTGAGGAAGCGGACTACCAGCCCGTCTTTGCCCAGTGACTGGCCGCGTCGGGGTTCAGCAAACGCCGCGACGGCTGCCACATATACCTTAAGAGTGGACGGGGATCTGCCCTTGTCCAGCATCTCTTGGAGAAAATTTAGTAAGGATGGAACCTCGCATAACCGCGGGTCCAGACCCCTATCTGTGCACCACTTCGAGAACACAGACCATTTTGACGCATAGAGCCTTCTGGTAGAAGCCGCTCTAGCCTGTATGATCGTGTTTAACACTCCCTCTGGCAAAGCAACGGGTAGTTGTTGATCACCCACGCGTGAAGCGCCCAGCGCTCTGGGTGGGGATGCCAGATCGAGCCGCGAGCTTGGGAGAGGAGATCTGCTCTGACTGGAATGGGCCACGGCGCTGTCTGTGACAGCTGCGTGAGCTCCGGAAACCAAGTCTGACCCTCCCAGTGCGGGGCTATGAGGAGCACCGAGTGCTGCGCTTCTCTGATTCTCTGAAGCACCTGTGGTAACAGAGAGACCGGAGGGAAGGCATAAAGCGGGCGGCTGGGCCAGGTTTGGGCTAGCGCGTCCTCGCTCCTTGAGAAAAATGTTGGGCAGTGGGTGTTCTCCGCCGAGGCAAAGAGGTCCACCTCTGCTCTGCCGAATAGACGCCACAGTTTCTGGACTGTAAGAGGATGCAGGGACCATTCCCCGGGGGAATGGGGTTCCTGGACAGGCTGTCTGGACCGTCGTTCAGCTGTCCCGGCACGTGCGTCGCTCTGAGCGAGAGCAGGTGACACTGAGACCAAACTAGAATGCGCTCTGTCAGCCGGAAAAGATTCCTGGATCTGACTCCGCCCTGACGGTTTAGATAGGAGACCACGGCCATATTGTCCGAACGGATCAGCACATGATGGCCCTGAATGCGCGGGAGAAACCGCCTGAGCGCGTTCTCGACCGCCAACATCTCCAAACAGTTTATGTGTAGGAGGCTCTCTTGAGCTGACCAGGGGCCGAAGGCCGGTGAGCCCTCGCAGACCGCTCCCCACCCCGTGTTGGAGGCGTCTGTCGAGATGACTTTTCGGCATGAAACAGTCCCCATGGAGACGCCGCGCTGAAACCATTCTGCCACTAACCATGGCTGCAGAGCTGTAATACAGGTCTGCGTTACCCTTATCAGCTGGTGGCCCGAGGTCCACGCTCGGTGAGACACACGGCTCTTCAACCAGAGCTGAAGCGGGCGCATGCGCAGTAACCCCAGCTGGAGCACCGCAGAGGCTGAGGCCATACAACCCAACGCTCTCTGAAAAGTTTTCAAAGGCGTGAGTCTGTTCATCTGAAAAGATGCGGCGAGGCGCTGCACACGGTGCGCGCGCTGCGTCGATAGACGCGCCGTCATCGTGACCGAGTCCAGCTCTATACCCAAGAAGGAGATAGTCTGACTGGGTTGTAGTACGCTCTTTGTCCAGTTGACAGAGAGGCCCAAAGCTTTCAGATGGTCGAGGAGAACTGTACGATGAGACAGTAACTCTTCCTGAGACTGTGCCAGAATCAGCCAATCGTCCAAGTAGTTCAGAATTCGCAGCCCCTGACTCCGCAGGGGGGCGAGCGCCGTATCCATGCACTTCGTGAACGTACGGGGTGCCAAGGATAGGCCGAACGGAAGGACGGTGTATTGATAAACCTGGCCTTCGAAGGCGAAACGTAAGAATGGCCTGTGAAGGGGATTTATCTGGATCTGGAAGTATGCATCCTTCAGATCTAGTGATATGAGCCAGTCCCCCTGGCGCACATGCGCGAGGAGTTTTCTGATAGTGAGCATTTTGAACGGTCTCTTTATGAGAGCTTTGTTCAAAAATCTGAGGTCTAATATTGGTCTGAGACCGCCGTCTTTCTTGGGAACAAGAAAATAACGGCCGTAGAACCCCGACTCGCTCATAGCCAGAGGCACCCTCTCTATAGCCTTCTTGCACAACAGACTTGCTATCTCTGAACGGAGCAGTGACACTGCTTCTGGGTTCACCGTAGTTTCTAGCCGCGCTCGGAAGCGAGGAGGGCAGCGACGAAACTGTAAGCGATAGCCTAGCTTTATTGTGTTTAACACCCACTGGGAGATTCCCGGAATAGCTTCCCACGCTTTGAAGCGTGACGCTAGGGGGTGAATGGCTACATGGTCCCCATTGTCGCACTTCGCGGGCTGCGTGAGCACGCTGATAGTGCTTATAACAGCGGGACTTACACTTGGAGAGGAGCTTAAGGGCCCTGTAACAGAGTGAGCAGAGGTGGGACGCGCACACGGGCTTGTGGGCGCGCTTATGTACTCTGAGACTCGAGCGGGCTTGGCCCGTTTTATGAGAGTGGACTCTGTGTGAGACAGGGGAACTGGAGTGCTTTTGTGTATGAGTGAACACAGTGTTGCGGGCACATTTCGTACACAAGAGGCTTTTATGCTCTTTTTGAGATTTCTCTGGGTCGCCGTGAAAACGGCGTTTGTGCTCATGCAAGCGGGAAGGGAGACCGGCTTGGTTATGGCAGAAAACACTGCTGTAGTAACCGCCTGGGCGGGGACTAACAGAGGGCAGATCTTTGACGGCGGTCCGGCCGCAGCGGGAGAGCGCCGTCTTTTTCTTCTCAGCTGTGCTAGGCAGACTTTGGTTGCTCAGGTTTCAGCGTGATTCTAGGCCGAGGCCCCCGAGGAGGCGGCGGCCTGTGGCGGCTGTCAGAGCGGGAACGCGGGCGGCCGCCCTGGCGTCGCTGAGCAGTCTGGTTGTGCTGAGCTGTGCGCTGGGGTGGGGCTCGTGCAGGAGGCCGATCACGTGGGCGGCCTGCAGAGGAGCTAGCGCGACGAGGCAGGAAAAGGTTCATGGCCTGCGAAGCTTTCTGTACTTCCGAGAAGCGGTCGACGATACCCGTGAAAGCAGATCCGAAGAGGCCGGCTGGAGAGAGCGGGGCGTTGAGAAAGGCGGCGCGCTCGGAATCTCCCATGTCGGCGAGAGTGAGCCATAGGTGTCTCTCAGACACGCAGATGGCGGCCATGCATTTCCCCAAGGCTAGAGCAGCAGACTTTGTAGCGCGAAGGGCAAGGTCCGTGGCGCTCCTCAAATCCGCGACTGACGGGGGGTTCTTACCGCTCTCATCCCACTCACGCAGCAAATCGCCCTGCAGGATTTGCAGCACAGACATCGAGTGGAGTGCAGACGCCGCCTGGCCGGCGGCTGAGTATGCGCGGCCGTGAAAACTTGAAGTCGCTCTGCAGGCTTTCGAGGGAAGCACAGGTGATGAGCGCCATCTAGCAGAGGGCGGGCATAAGTGTGCGGCGACCAAGTGTTCAACCGGCGGGATGGTGAGGTAGCCCTTCTCTGCGGCTCCGTCCACAACGCGGAGCGGGGTGGAAGAATCAGAGCTAGACCTGGCAGAGAGCGGGGCATTCCAAGACTTTGAGAGCTCAGCGTGCAGCTCGGGCAGGAAGGGCGCAGCCCGTTTGGCAGCGGGAGTCGAGCGCTGGCGGAAATAGCTGCCGTCCATGCGGTTGATGGTCTGCTCGGGGGGAGGAGACCACTCGAGGCCGAGGCGCTCGACGGCCTGCGTGAGGAGGCGCATTAGTTCCTCTTCAATGCCCGCGCGAGTCCTGGAGGATTCGCGGTTCGAAGAGACCTGAGAACCGGACCAATCCTCACTGTCGGAAGCGAGAAGCGAACATGAGTCCTTGATGTCCGCGGCGTCATCGGAGGCAACAGAGCGGCCACTCGGCGGCAACTGTTCGTCCGGAAGCGGCGGAGAAGGAGAGCGGGAGGCTACAGGCTCCGGCGGGATGAACGCTTCTTGCTGGGGCTCCGGCGGTCTCTGAGCGCGGCGTTTCTTTTTCCGCGGCGCAGACAGAGGTGGCTTGGGAGCGCTTTTAGCAGCCAACAGTCGAGCCCGCAGGGTCAACATAGGCATAGTATCGCAGAAGTCGCAGCCGCCGTCAGCGAGGGCGACTTCAGCGTGCTCCGGTCCGAGGCAAACGGCGCAGATGACATGGCGGTCTCCCAGCCTCGAGAGGAGCGCGGCAGGAGCCGCAGGAATTTCGAGACATCTTTAAAAAGACGCTCGCTCTTTTAGATACAATAGGATTTTTAAGCTCTGAGTAAAAGGATACACTCCGTCGGATGGCGCTAGCTCACAGGACGGCTGAAGGTGGCGAAGACGGCCGGCTTCCTCAGTCTCCCAAACGCTCGCTAGAAAGTGCCTTTTCAACGACGGCGGCTTCTCTCTCAGGATCAGCAGATGCAGGTGCGTCGCTGAAGGATGAAAAATCAGATTATTCAGCCTATTTCGGGGTATTTATAGCCTCGTCCACGCCCGCTTCGGGGGCGGTGGCGTAATGAGAGCGAGTCAGACTCTCATTGGTCGCGGGTTCATCCGCGCTCCCTCATAGGCTTAAGCAGTTCTCCGTGAGCGAACCAATGAGCGGCTAGCTAGCCTTCTCATGGTCTGCTGCAGCTGAACTGCGTTGACAATGGATACAAAATTATAGGATAATTTTTGGCTTCAATTGACCCTTCGCAAAGACCCGCCCTCCTTAGTTACTGTCGCTATGTTCCGACAAGCTATGCCGCTCTCATGCTCTCACCATGTTCTCACGCAGTGAAAAATACATCGCGGAGCAGAGAGGAGACTGACAACACGCGGACAGACAGGACAGACCAGGTTACTTTTCGGTTACTTTTGATATTAAACATATTAAACAAAGTCTCAGCTTTCAAATGTGGTCATTTTTTGAAAGAAATTTAAACAATAAATACCGTTTTGGGGCTCTTTAATGTGCCGTGACAGATCGCTGTAGAGCATCCGTTAAAGCTGCTCGTGATCCGATCATCTCTTCCGTCTAGTTCATTTATAGCATCAAATAAACATGAACGAACATAAGAAGTAATGTTGTTTTAACCGCGGAAAGGCGTCAGTATATTCATTTTACCAAGTTAAAATCCTCCTAACTCTACTGGCTGCTTTTTCGGACAAAATGGCGGATGGAGAAGTATGATTGGTTAGAACACCTGTCAATCAAGCTCCACGCGAAGGGTCAATTTCTCAGAAAGATGGAATCTTTCCCGTAGCGTAAGCTAGCTTACGCAATACGAGAGAACCTCTCGTAAGAGAACATTAGTATGTGTGATTTACAGACCTGGAAAAACAAGGAAATTAATATCGGCTTAAAAACTAGAAAAGCTGATATTCAGAACAGAAACTTCCACAACTTTTTATCAGCTCTAAGTAATGTCATATATGCCTCCTTGTGATTGCAATCTCTATAAAAAGGCTTTATTTGTATTATATTTGTAAATGTATTAAAGGTACAATATGCAGGATTTTTGCAGTAAATTATCCCAAAACCACTCGGCCAATGTTATATATTTTGTTTAGTTGATTACATACAATATCCCAAATGTTTACAACTATTTGTAAATCGTGAGAAAAATTACGATTTTAACCAAGGAAACGGGGCGTGTGAGCAGGGGTGAGGGAGTCGCCAGTCAATGGCGTCATATTCGCGTTACCCTCGGTTTCCGCCAGACCTCGTAATGCAACAGTAACCATGGCGACAGACGTTGATAACTGGGTTATGCCGATTATGCCCGTTATGCCTAGATCAACATCTTTCGAGATGCCGAGAGCTCCACGTCTGCGACTAACTTCGACTTGACAGAGACGCGAGTGTTGCGTGTTACTTCATTAGACAGGTGAGCAAATGTACATATAAAACTAATCAATGTTATGTAGTTCAACATGATGAAATGTTAGAATATGATCTGTATGTTATTCGAATGTTGATCTAGCTTACTATACAGCCAACAAACAACCTAACTAACAACATTCAACACACTCAAATGACATGTAGTGTGATGATAGAATAACTTTTAGAGCAAGTGAAACAGCGCTGCGTTACCTCAAGTTTAATTCGTCTAATAAACTGACCTGTGTGAGTATTAATTCAGCACTTGCCTGTAGTTCGGTAGAATGAAATGTCCTTATTCTTTTATATCCACGGGACTGGCGTTGTGTGTGGCGCTGGTATACGTCTACCCATCGCGCACGCTTCATACCACAGTCATGTTAAAAACATCAATGTATTCACTCATCCATAAAAGATCCATCAGCTTGACGACAAGATCCATAATTACGCTTAATGAGGAATATACATCATCAATATACACCTTTGTTATTGTAAGAGGTTAGCGAACCCCGGTGGTGAAAAATCCTGCATATTGTACCTTTAATGCCGAGAAGAGATCCCAATTTAACTGCTGCCTTGCCTTTGTGAAACTATCAAGTTAGACATTCAAAACTAAAGACCAAGAAACGTTATCATTGGAATCACTTTCAGAGCAATTTTTCCAACTGATGAATGTTTGACAGCCAATCAGAATCCATCCTGTTTTAAGCCGCAGACAACAGAACTGTAGCGCACGCTTAAAATGAACAGAACGATAACGTCCACTGATGTGGATGCAAATCTAGTTTATCTTTAGTTATATATAGTTATCATTCTTGGTGTGGATGGGCCTTAATTGTAAACAACTGTTAAATGACACCCAACTGTGACCTCGAGTGAAACATCTTAAGTGGGACCAGCTGCTTCATCTCAGACTCACAGCAGCAGTGTGGAGTCCTTCTGCTATTTCTGTCACTTGACTGTGTGTGTGTGTGTGTGTGTGTTTGTACAGTCTATGGTTTGTACACACTGGTACGAGAGGAGGGATACTGCAGGCTTGTCCGGACTTGACTGTCAACTCAAGCTTTAAACAGCAAACAAGGGCCATTCTGATATGCCACATTGTGATTTTATAAACTGCAAACCTCTGCATCACAAAATCAATATATCTGTTATTATATCTGTTTCACTTTTACAATCAGTGGATCCCTGTGTCCATTCAGTTACTCGCATAAGAAAGAAATATTTCACTATATGTACTGAATCTGATTAAGTAAGATCTGCCCTCTGCGGTCAAGTTTACTGAGAGAGAAAAGTTACAGAGTAAGAGAATGGAAAGCTTACAAATTACAATTAAAGGTCATATATATATATATATATATATATATATATATATATATATAATATATATATATATATATATATATATATATATATATATATATATATATATATATGTATATATAATATAATGGAAGACATTCAATGCACAGCAGAAACATGCATTATAAAATAGAATATATAATAAAAATATAATTAAGTGTATGTCAAAACAACAAGGTAAAAGGACTTATAATCAATATCTGAAGTCTTAATATGTAATTTAGCCTATATCTGCTGTTAACTGTTAATTTGTTTTGGCTCCAAAAACATTTGATTAATAGAAATATATTTTTTTTATTCATCTGGCGCAACTCAAAATATTTATTTAGCCCATTTTCTTGCTTCTTAAATGTTTTCACACCGTTCCTCTTGTCTGATAGAAAGCAATGTTTATCAGCTATGCACGGACATAGCCTGATTTCAAGCTTATCTTTGCTCTCGTGCTCTCTTCTCTTTCCGTAAAATCAGGGCAATAGAGAGAAAACAGGATATAACTAGCAAATGTGCAACCGATTCAAATATGAGTCAAGGTCATCCATACCATAAAGCAGAAGCAAAAAACTTGCTTTTAAACAAATAAAAACAACCCAGTAATTAATACAAATGAAAAATGTATATAAAAATGACTTTTAAAACAAAGATGAAGTTTTTGAATATACTGGTTTGGACTTAATGAAATCTATATCTCCTGACTGGGTTCAAATCCACAGGGAAAGGTGGAAACCAGAAATGATACACACACATATTTTGTTTAATTATTCAAATATAACAATGTAGAAACATGCTACAATTTAATAAATAAATAAATAACAAATAGAACAGAATAAACTATACGTTACATTTGTTTATGCAGGTCTGTGGGCGATTCCCTCCCGTTGTTTTCATAGCATTGAAGCAATGCATTTCCATTCGTGACCAGTGGAGGTCACAAAGTGTTTGTTTTGCGTTTTCTCTGTACTTTATTCCCGAATGGCACAGGAAATTCCCTTCCACAACACCCATTAGCAAACTTACTCTATGAAATTACGCTGTTGACCTAATGAAGTATGCTACTTTTAACTGTAACAAAGTCTGGGCAGATTTTAAAAAAATACAAAAAGAAATAAAAATGATTAATGCAACTGCCATGAATATGATTTGCTGCTAAATACTTGCTAGTCCAAAAAAAAAGAACTTCATCGAGATTTAGGTTCACACACACACACACACACACACACACACAACACACACACACACACACACACACACACACACACACACACACACACACACACACACACACACACACACACACACACACACACACACACACAGACTAAAAGACACAAAACTTTAGTTTGGATGGATTTCATGAGGTATTTTGTTGTAGCCTACAGGATGTGATCCTGGGTGGTTTCCGTCACGTGACTCGTTCAGAGAAATGAGGGCATTTAATCACTTGTCTCTTCTTTACTGAGCCTGAATTAAACACTAAAAACATTTAACTGTTTACTGTTTAGTTACATTACCAAATTAATATTCCAATATTTGGATAAAAGCTCAGAAGAGTGGACAGGGCGAGGACTGGCCTGAGTTCAAAAGTGTCTTGCTCATGTTTCAAGTTTTCACATGTTAGCTAATCATTCCATAATTATTATACAGTGTATGTTAAGGTAGTATGCAAGGTCCTATTATTCTAAACATGTGCAGTCTTGAATGTGCAACGGCAGATGTTGAATGGTTTATGATTCATTGTGATTTTTGCTGCATCACATTTATCTTCTGGGTTTTGTGTTTTTGTTTATTTTGGAATGGTGCTCTTAAATTCATCAAGATCACTCCTACAGGCGTTTTAAACTGCTTAATCCCACGTTTACTTTTTCACGAAATGTGTTGCTGTGTGTTGAGGAAGCTCAATTGAGTCCGGGCGAGCGGCTTTAGAGCTCTTCCCTGTGGAGCAGTTGCTATAGAAACACTGTTTATCGCACACATTTTTGGCAGTAAAGCCTTTCAGGTCTCTGTTAAACGGGCCTACACAAAAGACACACAAAAAGATTGCATTTGATAAACTGAGTCATAGTTCCAGTGTATTTCCATGAAGTGCAGCGCAAGAGCCATAACATTTGAGCAATACTAGACAACGGAAGTACGGATGATGCCATTTTATTGGAAATTGAGCAAATTGTGCTTGTACAAAAATGACTAACACATAACTAAATCTTTTTCCAGACAAGGAAAGTTTTGCCTTGTGGTCTACCACCAACAATGTATTACTGTATTAGTAATTTCAGAAACTTAATCCCAGTTTTTAGTAGTTACAACAATATACACTGCTAAAAAAACAAAGGTTTTAACAGGGGCTTTTCGCAGCGAGGCCATAGAAGATAATGTTTTTTTCTTTGTGAAGAATATATCATATCAATAAAAAATAAACAATAAAATCATTCCCAATAATAAACATCTCTGATTGGCCATTGCGTTCAAGAAATCAACAGCCATGCCTGTGATTGGCTACATTGATCAACGCTACAAAACATTGTAGCCTATATAGAAATCTTTGACGCTATCCAGAAGGAAAACACAAATAGCCCTGGATCATTTGCCAAATCTGTTTTACTAATATGCTATTATTAGTTTCAGCTGAAGGTGCATCGTAAATATGCACAGGGCTACTTTAGCACAGTAGCGCTGTGTTAAAGATCAATGCCAATACAGAACCTGACAAAAAAGCACTTAAAGTAGTCAATTATTGTATCCCTTAAAACTCAGCTTTAATAATAATAATATGTTTATTTTTGATAGCGCCTTTCGAGAACCCAAGGTCGCTTCACAAAATAATACAATCAGTTGACAGACAAAGAGACAAGCAATCTGCTTATTATAACAATCAAACAAGCAGAAAAGCAGACAGAGACAACCAATATGAGAAGTTATAGAATCCAAGAAAACATACATTTCGATAAAGTAACATAATGAAAAAGTGGAAGACTTCAAGTTGACAGTGCTGTTGGTAAAGGATAAGAGAGTGATATGTGCAGATTTTTTATTATATGTAAGGGCTCGGGCAGCAGAGTTTTGCACCATTTGAAGGCGATAGCTTTGGAGGGTAAGCCGCTATATATAAGGAGTTACAATAGTCCAATCTGGAGGTTATAAGAAGCATGATTTAATAGTCTGACCAATGTGTGAGTGAAAACATAACGAGGAGTCGAACAAAACTCCCAGATTCCGCAGTTTTTGAAGGCCTAATCTGGAGACCATTAATTTCAATAAAAATGTCATGCTGGTGGATTAAACTCTGTGATTTAGGGCCAATCAACAGGATGTTTCCCAGCATTAAGCTGTAAGAAGTTATCAGACATCCAGGTTAAGTTCCTGAAGGCAAGAGATAACAGAAGTGGGTGGACAAACTGAGTTGGTTTTAACCATGAAATAAATTTGAACATCATCAGCCTGTTACAGTGTTGTTTTATGTCACGTTTGTGGTTTGTGGTTTCTCTGTCTTTGGTTTTTTCATTCAGTTTGTGCCTTGGTATTGTATTCTGTTTTCCCCAGTCATGTTAATTATTAGGTCCCTTGGTTCAGGTGTGTTTCCCTGTTAATTGTTATGGCTCCGCTCGTTGTTCTGATTTGCCCCAGCTGTGTCTTGTTCCCTGATCCCCTCTGTGTATTTATATCCTGTCTGCTCTTTTGTTCATGGTCAGTTATTAAATGAATGAATGTTTGTTTGCATGTACGCTCCTCGAGTATCTTTGTGGTCTGAGTTACCAAGTCTGTGTTTATTAAAATCTACTGCTGCATTTAGATCCGACTACCGCCTTTGCTTCCACGCAATTCGTGACACAGCCTAACTATGAAAGTTGAGACCATGCCGTCTGATGATCTGTCCTAGTGGCAGCATGTAAATGAGAAATTGCTGTTTATCCGACTGATATGAAGTTAACCACTGAAGAGCAGCACCAGTAATACCTATTTCAGACAGTCGAGAACGAAGTGTGGTGACCCTCGGCTCAACTTTTATCACCAAAATGACATATTTCAAAGTTTTCTCCTTGAAGAAAAATTGTTATAGCTTGAATGTAACTACACGCTTGCCTCATTTGGTATATGTAGTTATATGAATATGTAAATTAGCCCCGCCTCCACTCACTCACACCAGCTCAGAGATCCACTCGTTGACGATCACACAATGACATTTGGTTACAACATCTTCTGGTCAGGGGTAATTTTAAAGTTACAGTTGTATGTAAGATTGTGGCCAAAACTAAATAATAAGGATAAACAATATTTAAAAAGTATATAATTATCTAACAATTATCCAACTAATTCAAAATTAACTTCAAGCCCATAACATGCTAAATGGGGGATATCTATAGGCCTATCTAGCATGAAAAATAAATTGTCAGAACGTCGTCTCTGAGTTTCTGAATGTCGCGCAATAAAGTTGCTACAGCCCTGTCGCGTCTTACAATGGGCTCCTTGCACGTAACTACTTCCTTACCGGAAATGCGGCCTCGTCTTTTCCGGCGCTATTCTACACTATGAGATGAGATGTTTACAAGAGTTGCCGAAACTTACAATAACGGACGTATATCGCCTTTGTAAGTCCTCCTCCAAATCACCTACCAGCAAATTAGAGAGAAGGGCTTTAAAATGTATGCCTCTTCATATATCCACGGATATGAAGGTAAGTCTATATATCTCAAACTTTATGGCCTTACGTTAGTTTGCTAGCTTACATTAGGCTAATAAACAACCCCGGGCTGACAGAATATGCGTGTTATAATGCTGTACTGTTTTCTAGTATTAGGGGAAAATGTCTACGTTGTGTCTGTACGCCTTCAGACAGGAAGAGAGCGGGCCGTATTTACCCGTTGCGGATATGACGTCAGGTTGCTATGTGCAAGGAGCCCATTCTACGTTGTTACAATGTTGCGAGCACGTAGACAGTGACGTTGCCATATCAGAAATGTGCCACTGACATTGCTGCAACTATGTGTTTGCTGGGAAAGAAGTTTGTGACGTCAGAAAAACCAGTGATTTCAAACCGTGTTTTTGAGAATGTCTTTGTTTCACTGCAGTTTTAAGGAGAAAATACTCAGCAATAATGTTGACTTATGTGTTTGCACATGGTTTGTCTTAAATCATATTAAAACACCAAACAAAGACATTTGAGGCAACAAGTTGCAACAAGCATTTCAACCATTTCTGTATTCTGTATTCATAAAAAAAACCCACAAAAGCACAAAAATAAAACTAACATGAAAAAGTAACGCTATACATTCAGAAGCAACATAGATGTTCACAACAACATATGTCCTACAACATTTTTGAACACATTTAGAGTTAAACACCCACCTGATGATAGTTAGTTCAGTTAACATCTTTTTCTGTTGCAATCTTTGTGATTGAAGTTGTTGGTTACTGACATCATTTGACTTTGCTTCATTCCCAAAAAGTAGATTTATGTTAATGTTTATATTATTAGCCAGCAGTTAACTCAGTTCATAAAGTTAACTATCAGTTTTCAGTTAGTTAAGGTTGGGTTACAGTTAGGGTTAGTTGAAATAAATATAGCATATTTAAATCATATATGACATCCTCTTGATCACTTATGCACCACAAAATAAAAATGTTCTATCAATCCTTGTTATGATTTATAAAATAATACATTGAAAAAAGGCACGCTGGTCATTTATTGAGCCTATTGAGCCTGATGAAAAATGTATAAAAAACAAGTTCACTTTAGCTATGAATAAAACAGTCAATTAATAAAAATGTAAGTGATGTCTTACAATTAGGACTAAAGTAAAATACAGACTAATTCACAATTATTATTATTATAGTAATATAAATATTTTTATATTTACGTAATACTCAGCACCTAATTCACATAGACACTAAAAATGTGACCATAGCAAAGGAAATTATTACAATAATTAAAATATGACAATATGTAAGACAAAAAGCTTATTGTACAGTAATGGGATTTCCACAAAAAGTGGTTATATTTAATGGTTATATAAAATTATTAAGTCATAATTCTGTCCTATCAGGACTAGAATAATCAGTAAACACACATAAAAATAAATCTAAGTTGTCGATTTAAAAAAAAAAAGTGCTGTACCGTAACAGTTTCTGGTTTACTGCAACACCCCAAGCCATGCACAATCAAGTTAGTTATTTAAAGAATAATCCATAATACTCAAGTTTTTCACAGTCTCCCTGAGGAGAAGGTCCCATTTTGAGGTAATCTCTTGCAAGTCCATCAAATGACAGAATTTGGGGAAGCCTTGCATTTGAATATCACATAAGAGACGATTAACACCACTGCCAATGCCACGCCGGATGAAACAATAATCCAGAATGTGGTTCTGCCTGTGGGAGAAATGACATTTGAATTTTTAGAAACAGATTAATCCTAAACAGTTTCAGCAAAAGAAGCGTGACTCTGCTGGTATACAGCACACAGACACACACACACACACACACACACACACACACACACACACACACACACACACACACACACACACACACACACACACACACACACACACACACACACACACACACACCACCACACCGTCCTGAGAAGCTCGGCAGGAACACAACACCAATGTACGAGACTACAAACACTATTGTTGCCCTATTCCTCATTTTGTTTAGATAAAATAGCTATGATGATTAAATGCAAATGTGAACTGTCAAAAATGCAAACAAACAGATAAAGGATGACCTTTGGGACAAATCAATACTGACAGTTTAGATAAACAACTTGCTAAAATGTAGGCTACGCTGTATCAGAAGATCACATTGTTATATATTTGTTATATATGATGTATTATGCTTTTTCAGATAGTACATTTTATGTAGTGCCTATTATACTGAAGCTGTTTGTGAATGTAAAAGGTCTGCAAAATTTCAGAGGTCAAAGTGCACGACAAATGACGTTATTGTCTCCTAAATAAAGAACTGATTCTGAACTGTCTGAAATTTGCATACTGTCCGCCTATGGTCCTCATTGGCTGCCCACGAACAGCGTCTACTTTGACCCACCCTCAACACTAGTTGTAACCGAGGCTGGAAGAGTTTGGTTCGTGTTGTTGACATGTCTTGTCAAGAAGACGCTGTTTTTTTGTGCAATTGCGACCAAAAACAACAGACCGGGCCGTCTGACCAATCATAGCAGGGGAAGCTCTCGGATAGGAGGGGTTTAGAGAGACTGAATTCTTTATTGAGTCGTTTCAGACACTCTGAGAAAAGAGGTGATCTGTAATGTACATTATGAGAAAAATAAAGGTTTATTTTGTAGGAGAACTCAAAACAAAATTAGGAACCTTTAAAACAGCATAATAACATTTTTCTTTTAGTGTGAAGAACATTTAAAAAATCTGAAGAAGCTTTTTCCACTGTAAAGAATGGAGTGGAAAGGTTCCATGGATGTTAAAGGTTCTTCATGCAAACACAAAGACCTTTATTTTTAGTAGTGATATGACGTATTTTTATAGGCCAAACTCGAAAAAGAGTTAGCATTTTACACTTCTGGTTCCATCGTCCCAAAGTCAATGGGCTTTTGAAATGGGTTGTTGGTTAAATCCTGAAATAAGGTCTGTTTATCACAAGCTCAAGATAATTTCACATTTTCTTTCTATATAAAATACATCAGTTATACCCCTTGTGATTTTTTTTTAAAGATTTTTGCATTTTTACTACTGGTCATTGTATTTTTAGGCTTCAAAATTCATGAAATTGTGTTAATTTGTGAAGATCATCATGATGTATAAGGCATGTAAGAATCCTATTTTGTTGGTCACCTCGCATTCTTTCTCTAAAGCCAATGGAAAAATCAAGTTAAGTTTTTATTTAGGGAACGTCATGCTAACTTTCGAGTTGGCCTACAAAAACACGTCATCACTGCAGAACTTTATTGAATGGTAAGAATGCAGAAATCAGTAACTGTAACTTTAAACTGAGAGGCAGATTAGTTTTATTCAGAACTGACCTGTAGATGTTAGGATGAACACTTTGATGTCTGTTCCCTGAGAGTTTGTGGCGGTGCACGTGTAGTTTCCTGAACTGAGCGTGGAGGACTGAAGCACTGAGGAGTCGATCTTCTCTTTCAGATGTTCTGAGTGCCATGAGTATGTAGGAGCCGGGTTTGCCTTCACTGTACAGTTTAGTGTGAGCTCATCATTTATATTGATGGTCTCTGTTGAACTGGAGTGTTTTGGTTTATCTGAGAGGACAGAGGAACATTTTAATTCATATTGTTAATTCATTTAAGTGAATTAATAGGATGTTAATTCACTTCATAATATGAATAATCCTTCAAAACTAAAGGTTCTTCCGAAAATATAAACTGAATTAAATTGAATCAAATTTGCAAGTGAACAATAAATAAACCTACAGTAAACTTCAACATTAAGTGTTTTGATGTGACTGTTGGAGGAGATGAGGTCCTTCTTCCCCAGTTTCAGCTTTGCTTCACACCGTACTGAGCTCCATCATCAGCTCTGTCTGGACGGATCTGGAGTTTAGATGTTTTACTGACTGGAGTCTTGATGGTGTCAGTGAAGTTGGTTTGATCCACCAGAGTCTGTCCTTTGTACCAGTTGATAATGAGATTCTGAACAGGAGCCACATTGAGAACGTCACACTGGAGCTCATACTCGATTCGCTCCAGCATTGGTCCGTTGTGATTCACAGTGCTGATGGACACACTGTCTGGAGTCTCTGAGGAGGAAGATTTACACACTGATATCTGCAGTCTTGAATGTATATAAATTAGACATTTCTGAGAAAGAAAATATAAAAATATCAATAAAAAGAGAAACTCACTGTAAATAGTCACTGGGAGAGTCACTTCACACTGTTCCTTATAGTTTACGTAGCAGACTGGCTTTATGTCCCATTCTGTCAGTTCTGACACTCTCCATGTGATCCGACTGTCGCTGCTCTTGGGCACTGCTCCCTCACTGGCTTCCCATCCCATTCCTTTATGCGGGACAGAAGTGTTGCAGACGGCTGAGACAGGACCGCCGTACTTCACAACAACTCTTGTGGTTGAGCTGAAGAGGACATTCATCAGCATGTGTACCTGTTAAAAAACACATTGAAGAATTCAGAATAATAGCATACAGGTATTATTTACTTGATAGACTAACAATGAAAGCAAATATCACATGTTAAGAAAAAGGATGGTCTAGATTCTTGGTCAGGATCTTGTCTAGTAAAAGACCATCAGTCTTTAACAGTTTATGACTAAACAAAGTGGCTCATCAATTCTCATCATATTGGCATTAATGAAATGAACTTCACTGACACAGCAGGGTCACTCCACAAAAGCATGTTCTCATTAACATATTTGTAAGCCATTTACAATGACAAGCAGGCAGCCGGGCACCTGTGCTATATTGTGCTATAAGACATTTTAATTAAAATAGTCAAAGAAAGCTGTTTTTATTTTATCTGATTATTCTTTCGCCATTAATATGCATATTGTCCTGTCTCAGCCCTCTTTTAGTAATTAAGCATAATAAACATTTTATTTATATTTTAGACGTATATTTTTTTCACAAACAAAGCACTTGCGTCGCTTCATAAAATTGAGGTTAAATCACTGGAGTCATATTGACTATTTTAATGATGTCTTTACAATCTTTCTGGGACTTGAAAGTGGTAGTTGCGTAGGCTGTCAATGGAGGGTCAGAAAGCTCTCAGATTTCATCAAAAAGATCTTCATTCGTGTTTTGAAGATGAACAAAAGTCTTGCAGGTTTGGAACGACATAAGGGTGAGTAATTAATGACAAAATTTTCCTTTTTGAAAATTACCCTCACAACTCACCCTTATTAATATTATATATAATTCCATAAATAAATAAAAAATCACAATGACATAATTATCAGTAACCGTATCTGAACTCTTCAAGGACAAGTGTTTACTTTTTTATCGCTTCATATTTTGCTGCTTGTCCATAGACAAAAAGTGGATATTTGTAGAAATATCAGCATTATAAGACTTGCACTGTTATAACTCATGACTGTATTACTTTTTAAAGGTCATATCTATACAAATCCAAAGATTACATGCTGAAGAGTCTGCCAGCACTAAAAATACTGTGTAGGCTATAAGCACAAGTTAAATCTATAGCCTATCACATTACAAGCGCTCTGATACAGTATAGCCTATACTGTAGCCTACAGTGAGCGCTTGTGTGGTCTATATAGTGACTAATGAATAAGCTTTCAAACTCAAACATGTCAACAAAACACAGAGAAAATGAAGGTCAACGTTGGAAACAAGTAGCCTAATATTCGAAATGACATTAAAACTCAAGGCTTTATAGCCTACCAGTCAATAAGAGTTTTCGCTTCATGTAGCCTATCGGTAGAATGAAAAGGGAACTAAGTCAATACAAACCTGTGAGAGTCACAAACAGTAAAACTGCAAAGAGATAAAGAAGTCCAAAGACATATGGCAGCATATTAAAAGTCTTCAAGGAAACCGTCGACCGGACGAAAGGCGCGGTTAAAAGGCTGGTGAATAAATAAATACGTCGTCCGACACTGTACTCAGATAAGTGACTGTCCAATGGTTCCTCAAGCAAAACTCCACCCTGATCACAACTGGATATGTTTTAGCTTAGTAGCCACTATGGAATTGAAACCATTTGCGCAGGTCACATATGGGAGGATCCTCACTCAGAACACAGTGGCTAAATGCGCGGTTCTCGTGTAGATTACTTTCACCTCTTTTGAAGTTGTTTTAATGTATTTTATATAATTTATATATTGTTATAACTTATAAACAACAGTATAGTGATTGATTGGTTTTTCTTCATCTTACACATTTCTCATGTCTCATCAAATGTCTTAGTTGTGCACAATCAAATAAATCTGTAAATAATGAGCAAATAATCAGAAACGGCCAAATAGACAGACATCTGAGGTACAAAATAAGATGTTCAATTATTTTGCAAGATGAGTAAAAAGCACAATTTTTTTTATTTTAGGTTTTTTTAAACAAATTATATGTTTTCTTAAAATGTTCGCAATAAATGCATGTACAAATTCAAATCACATATCATGAGTTTATAAGGACAGACTGTAAAATTCATTAATTTCATTTAAACCCCACAAGAATACAGGTGAGATTACATTCAACATGAAACACAGTTCTAACAATAATGGAAATTCTGTCATCATTTACTTCGCCTTAATGGGTGAGGGAATTATGACAGACTTGTCATTTTTTAGTTAACTATGCTTTAAATATCATTAAACTGCTTGAGCCATAAAACTGGCACCCATATTTTATGTCCAGCGTTGTTACAGACTATGAGGCCTGAGAGAATTTTCAGAAATGCATCGATACTTTCCCACAGGTTCAACATGAGAATAGACCTCATACCAAAACTTTCACTTCTTCACAGTCAACCACTTATAAAGTGCGGATTTCTCCAGAAGAACTGACACTTTAAAGGAATAACAGAGTAAAATACTCAACAATGGTGTCTTTCTCAAAGTATAGCATTTTACAAAACATAATCTGATCAATGTGGCTGGACATATTGGACATGGACATATACAAAAAGAATCAGTCTTGTAACAAGAGCTTAAAAGTGTGTTATTCCCTTAAACTAGTGTGCAAAGCAAATATTAATTAACCAAGTAGTATCCCTTTGTAGTCGAAGAATATCATAGAGGATCATTAAGATCCTGAAAACGTCCAATGATCCATCACGTCCTTTAACTTGAAATCCATTCAGCATTTCTTTGTCATCACCTCAACATTTGTTCTGTCAGATATTTCCCGTTGGGCATTTAAACAGCAGATTGCGGGAAACTAAAAAGTGTATTTCGTGATGCAATTAGCAGTTGAAGAACACTGAATATAAGAGAGAAGTGAATGCACCAATGCTCCATAAAATAAATATAATGAAGCCGTGAAGAGACTAGGCCCAAAACAGAGGCCTAGAGACTTCCAGTGTAAAAAACAAAACCTTGCCCAATGTGGACAGTGGGGCTCGGCAGACGCATCAAACCCAGGGATTCATAACCTAAGCAAGGCTATTGGGCTGACAGAGTTTCTTCATAGGTATACTATTGTCTTTGCCATTCTGTGCTATGCCTCCATTTTGTGGACTAAGCTTGGCATCCTTCAGGTTATAACGGCCCATCTTGGCTTTTTTGTAGTAGATAGAGTAAATGAAGATAAAGATGACAGAGATGAACGCCACTGTGATGGCAACAAGTCCAGCTATCAAGGGCAGGTAATCCTCTGTGTCAAGAGAAATAAAGCACATCAAAAATCAGTCACAATCCAAGCAAACGAATAATACAGTTGCAAGTGCTAAATATCTAAGAGACTGAGGAAAACTATATTTGCCATATCATAACCAAACAAGCAAAATTAAAAGGCTGATAATAAGTAAAGTAGCAGATATAACCATTACATCTGGTACTTTACTTATGATCAGCCTTTTAATTTTGGCTTGTTTGCTTCTGATATGACAAATAAAGCACACAAAATTATGTAAAACATTTAAACCATGTTTGTTTATCACCTTCTAGCAGTAAAACTACAAGTGAAGCTGTATAAAGGATCTAAATTGAGTTTTTCATAGCAGCCTATGAGTCTGTGTGCCTTGCTGTAGGCTACTTCATTTAAGTTGTATCTTTATCTCTGCATTTTTACCCATTTCCTAATATTCATTTTATACAGTATTAGTCTACTTTTTCATATCACTTTTAATTGTATATTGCTGTTTAATCGTATGCTGTCTTCATGAGTTAGAGATAAAAGGGAATGCGTCAATCTCAAGGTTTCTAGTGTTGTGAAACAGTAAATTTCCATTGCCTTTGCTTTGGTATAATAACATCTGTTAAATCAAATTATTTAAATGCATTCTAACTCACATCATTTAAAAAAAAAGATCTTATAATTTGGTTTATTTTATTCATTATGATTTGCTACTATCATGTCATATTTTACCTAGTGTGAACTGAACATCATAAATGTTATTTTTAAAAAGAGTTTGGCTGATTCTTCTTCAGTTCCCAACATTCCCATATTTAGAAGTAATACTGCAAGAAAGCGGAAGCAGCTGTTGGAAATGTACACCAAAAAATACACAAACTTGCATAGTTACCTTTTAATACCACTTTTACATGTCTGGTGGTGATGCCAACAGAATTATTTGCAATGCAGTGCAGATCTTCAGGTGTTGAATCTGTTATATTAAGAGTTTTACCAAACACTATATAAGTTGCACTGAGATTCCAGCTGATATCTGGTGTTGGGTTTCCCTCGGCTTCACAAACAATCACCATTTCATATCCTCGAAACACAGGCACTTTGGAAAGTAGTTTAGTCTCATTGATGATCGGTCCATCTGCAGGAAGGAGCAAAAAACAGGTTTTACATGTTAATAATTAAGACCAATATAATACCTGCTAAATAAACTTGAATGTTTGAAAACATGAGAAGTGGACATATTATTATACTTACAATGTACAGTAATGTTCAGAGATTGTGATGTGACGTTAGGAGGAGGTTGAAGTCCTTCTCCCAGTTTCAGCTCTGCTTCACACCAGTACTGAGCTCCATTATCAGTTTTTTCTGGATGGATCTGAAGTTTAGATGTATTTCTGTCTGAAGGATTGAAGGTGTCGGTGAAGATTGTTTCATTCACTAGATGATGTCTTCTGTAGAATCTCACTACAACACTCTTAGCCACAATGCGAACGTCACACTGGAGCTCATACTCCTCGCCCACTTCATTGGTCCGGTGTGATTCCCAGCGCTGAGTGAAATATCTGGAAGACACATTAAGCAATAATAATAGAGTAACTAAAATGCATCACAAAATTGCATCCCACATACTTTAAAAAATGTGCAACATTTTTTTTTTCATTTATTAAAAAAAAAAAAAAACATTGCAGAAATTTTTTTTTTAAACTGCTTTAGCTGAGTGCTGTTAAGACACAAGGTATTAACTTTGTATGTAGTTTGTATGTTGCAACTATTGCTCTTTGACCAATAATGACCATCAGCCATGCTTCAAAGCACAGTCACCATCTTAAGATGTATTTTCCAACACACTGGCCTTTGCTTCCATTCTGTGAAATGGTTAACTTCCCATTTTGTATTGTGAGCAGTGAGGTATTTCCAGTGTGATGTTCTGGACTTCATGGAGACGTTTTCTATATTATTCCTGCTAATAATCCATAAAAAAAAGCATTTGCAGGTCTTGGTTTACACTGGGCAGTCTGGCTAAGCTAGTGTTTAGCTTAAACCCCAAACCCCTCTAAACTAGCCATTCATGGGAAACCACCTAATCACAGCAAACCAGTTTAGGGTTAAAAAAAATTAAGCAGGAATTCAAACTCCGTTTAGTTGTATGCAAGTAGTTGTTGCTGAAGCAAGAATATCATCAGCAAGTTTGGTGATACTTTTGCAAGTCAAAACTAACATGGGAAATTAAGTTAACATTTGAAAGTAGGCTAAAGAAACCACCCTAAAACAAAAACTGTGATGTTTCCTGGTGAGGAGCCCTTTACCTTTTCTACAGTATATAGGCTACAAGACTAGTTAAATACTGAAAGACTAACTTAACTTATAAGCAATTTCTAACGGACTACTTTTATGGTTGGCTGTGGTTACTTACAATGATAACAAAAGCATTGTATTTATCTTGTTTGGCAACGTTCTATCGCTATTTAAACAGTGCTACTGCTACACATAAGTATTTACAGAAGCGACTATTTATATCACCCTTGACGTATTTAAGACAGCTTTATCAAGTTTAACACCGAAAACTGTTCTGAATATAAAGAATATTTTTTTATTTTCCCCTTCGGGATTGGATAGATATAAGATTCGTTATATAAATGTCCTACCTTCCAACGCATACCACCTCGACAGCATATCCAAAATTAGACACGTGAAGAGTATCCGATCGCTCCGCGCCTTCATTTTAGCAGTGTTTGCGCCGTATTGACACTGTTGTTAACCAGCTAACAGTGTTTAATTTTTCAGGCGATAACACAACACACGGACTCGGACCCCTCATGTATCGCAGGAAACCACTGCCCAGTCTGCCCTCGCATAGCTGCCTGCTTTAGTTAATGTTAACCCTCCCCCACACATCTCTCTAAAGTGCACGTATTTCAACTTTATTCATGTGCATCGTCCCTTTAAATAGGGTTTTTTGAAAAAGAGAGCACATTCATCTATTAAAAAGGCAATGTAACGTTTTGAACATTAAAGACCACAGTTGAAAAGTATTTACTACTCCCCATTTCCCTCGATTGTCAACATATCCTCGAGTTCAGGCGAGGGTCGGTCTGAATAAAAACACAGCTTTGTAAGCTGTTTGATATGTCTTATGTGTCACAGTCTGAGTGAGTCATTATAAGAGATGATAGACCTCCTCAGGCATTGGTCATGAATCATGAGAGAGCCAGCCACAGCATGATGATGGACGCACCCAGCAAACACATTTACGTTGTGGCAACGTCAGTGGCACGTTGCATTTCTGCTATGGAAACGTCGCTGTCTACTCGCAACATTGTAACAACCAGGGGCGGATCTACCGGGGTGGCATAGGGTGGCAAGTGCCACCCTAAAAGAAAGCCTTGCCACCCCTGCTGCCACCCCAGTTGGCAGCAACAAATTAAGTTATGGCCAGTTATAATCAGATTCAGCGCGTTGTTCATCTTCAAACCGCAGCGGCGCCGAGCAGAGAGCACGTCAGACAGAAACCGAGGACAGGGTGTGTGTGTGTGTTCATCTGAAACTCATTGGTCTGTCACTGCTCGTCAATGTCAGAATATTTGAGATGACCAATCAAATCAAAGTAGGCGGGCTTTATGTTCACAGACGCTGCTGCGCGCGAATTTTAACAGTGCAACTCGACACTTCAGTGTACGGGCAAGTGCGAGATAAGATGTAAGTAGCTAAACTTACCTTTTCATATTTTACAGTTTTTTAGATCATAAATGTTAAACGAATGACAAAAAATAATCAGGCAAACTAATTTCGCCATTTTGAACTGAAAATAGACCTATGTAACGTGACTCATGTAAGTTAATAATTAGTTTAACGTTACTGTCATTGTGAGGGGACATGAAACATTAACAAAGCCGTTTTCATCATGTTAAGCACAGGATTAATAATGAATGTGTACATATTAACAATATAATACAAATTGTAGCCTTTAGTAAATTAAAAAAGCTCTAGGAGGGGAAGAGAAAGGGCAAGAGGAGACTAGGGGAAAAGAAAGAGTGATGGAGATGAGGAGAGAGCAGGTATTGACAAATCATCTGCCCACTGACATGGTTTTAAAGCTATTTCTTATCCTTTTTTTTTTGGTTTTCAAACGTCTTTAATTGCACATATCAGATATGTGTAGCCTACATATTGTGAATAAATTTAATAAACTTAGTTACCTAGCTCTCCTAGTAGCTTTCAGTAAATTAACGCGTATGAGAAAATGATTCATAGTCAAAATTAACATATCAGTTGACCCTATGTTTACTTTCTTCACTGACAACCTATATCAGTCAAAGCTCAGCTTCAGAAGGGGAAGAGACAGGGCAAGATAAAAACAAAGAGAAAAAGAGAATGTGAATGAGGAGAGAAAAAGAATCAACTGCCAGTGCCTACTGACATGGTTTTAAAGCTGTTGTTATCCCATTTTTTTGCCTTCAAAACATCTTAAAATGCACATATGTAGTTTTCTCAGGAAAAAAAATTCTCGGGGAAACCCCGACCCCCCTAACTAACCACAGTGGTTATAAAACCCTGCCATTTCATGGTAATGATATAATAATAATACAGTGCTAGCATAGTTGCGATGCCGATTTTGAGGTGATAAAAATCAGATTTGTGCCATTGTACAGGAACACTTATTCCTAATCCTAATATTAACTGTTTCACATGAAACCTCAAATTCAAGACATTGATTGCATTAGAAACAAAAGTTTGTCTGTATGAGTTTGTAAATGGCAGCCTGTGCCCTTTTGTAGTGTGTAGCCGACATACTATTTCTCATCAAACTGTGATAACTGTGATTAAATTCATTATACGTCTGCCATATGTTGCCACCCCTAAAAAAATCCTGCCCCCCTCTCGCCACCCCATAAATATTTTTCTAGATCCGCCCCTGGTAACAACGTAGAATTGTAAGACGCGACAGGGCTGTAGCAACTTTATTGCGCGACATTCAGCAACTCAGAGACGACGTTCTGACAATTAATTTTTTTATGCTAGAGATAGGCCTATAGATATCCCCCATTTACCATTTTATGTTTTGAGGTTAATTTTTAATTAGTCAGATGTTAGATAATTATATACTTTTTAAATATGGTGCATCCTTATTATTTAATGGGACTATCAGTAAATTAATTAGCCTAATTATAATAAACACCTACAAGTGTACACTATGAAGAGTAATAATGACAGGTTACGTTAATTCAACTTTATTATATGGTAATCAAATTGCACTTCCAAAAGTCATACATTTGTGAATAAAGAAAAAAAATAAAAAAAATAAACGAATATACAATTTTCTTTAAGGTATAATAAATAAACCATAAAAAGCAAAGATCAGAACATGAACCAGCTACATGTCAGACAGGGGAGCATAGTCGAAAGCCGGGCGATAAAGGTCGGTAACCGGATTCCGGAATCAGTCCAATAAACATCCACAAATCCAGAGGTGCAAAGAAACGAATGAGACTAAATAGCAGACAAATCAAATGAAAAATTAAATAATGTGAGCGGGCTACATTAGTCACATTAGAAAATGAATTGACCCTTCGCGTGGAGCTTGATTGACAGGTGTTCTAACCAATCATACTTCGCCATCCGCCATTTTGTCCGACAAAGCAGTCAGGAGAGTTAGTAGATTAACATGGGAGGATTTGAACTTGAAAAACTGAATATACTGACGCCTTTCCGCGGTTAAAACAACATTCCTTCTTATGTTCATTCATGTTTATTTGATGCTATAAATGAACTAGAAGGAAGAGATGATCGGATCACGAGCAGCTTTAACTGATGCTCTACAGCGATCTGTCACGACACATTAAAGAGCCACAAAACGGTATTTATTGTTTAAATTTCTTTCAAAAAATGACCAAATTTGAAAGGTGAGACTTTGTTTAATATGTTTAATATCAAAAGTAACCGAAAAGTATCCTAGTCTGTTCTGTCTGTCTGCGTGTTGTCAGTCTCCTCTCAGCTCCGCGATGTATTTTTCACTGCGTGAGAACATGGTGAGAGCGTGAGAGCGGCTTAGCTTGTCAGACATAGCGACAGTAACTAAGGGGGGCGGGTCTTTGCAAAGGGTCAATTGTGTGTTATGTTTGAAAAATTACGTATCTAATTTAGCTGAGGTAAATAAAACACAATTCTCACATATCCTTGCTCGATTAAGGAGGAGACAATTCAATGATCTCAACGGACGGTTGCAATTTAAAAGGCGGATTTTCCCACTTCAGGCAGTGACATACATATGTAGTCCAGTGGTTGTTAAGACACCATAGGCACAACCTTAAGCAATGGCCCTGAATGGTGGTTCAATGTCAACATTGTGACAACGCTGTAACAACCTTCACCACACAACGTAGTTATAGCAACCTTTTGGCCATGTTCATACTACATATGATGCTGAGAGTAACCAGTGCATCACACGATAATCAGACTGGCCCCATCTAACAAAAATATGTTCTAAGAGCATTTTGCTATTGCTAATATTAAGTTACAAAAACGTTATTTCTGAATGTTCTCTTCAGAAAATGAGAACATTAAGGGAACATTCCATTTCATCATTTTACAAACATTGAGGGACAATTTAGTATGAAAACTAGAATGTCAAACTAGAATGTTTCAGTAGAAACCTTCCATGAAAGATGTATAATGTTTATGTGCTAACGTTTTGAGTACAATAATAAAGACCAGATAACTTTGAACGAACATTCTTCCACCGTTACTGTAAGAATGTTTGTTCAAAACTTTGCGAGAACCTTGCCAGAATGTTCTGAGAAGGTTCGCTGTTATCTGGCGCAGTGGTCACAAGCGCTGCATCTTTGTGACTATAGTGCAGGTAACAGAAACAGATCTGTCGTACCAGCAGACAACTCTCCAGGGGTCGAGCTGAATCGGGTTTTCAGTTGTGTTCTTGTTCACACATTGAAAAAAAGTGTGTGGTTTACAAATAATGAAGATATAGAATCAAACAAGTGCACAAGGACACTTGCAGTTGTAAAGAGGGCATTTCTATGACAATGTCAACTAAAAACAACTGCATTTGAACAGATGTCTATATAAAGTCCAAGACCAATGCTTTATCAGCCAGGAAAACATAAATCAAAAATATGTGTGTACTCTTGAGGATTACAAACTGACAGCCAGTTTTGTGCTTTGACCAATGCCATACACACATGCCGGTCTTGATTCCGAATACATCAGCCTGTTTAGAGCCATATATAAGAAGAGGCTCATCTACATTCATCATCTTTGCAAACAACACAAATGCTTCACTGGTGCAGTATTAGTAAGTTAATAGCAAAGCGACAAGTGCCTTATTCCCCCGCGTTTCTCAATAAAAATGATATGGACATTTTTGCTAAGATGATAAGCTAATGTAGAGCTACTGCGGTGACAGGATTTTTACACTTAGCATGGTTTTCAAATAAAAAAAATATTGATCAGTGAAAACAGAAATAGTTTTATTTTAAAACTTTTATTTAAAAAGGTTTTCTAAAAAATAAAATATTTACATGATATAAGGTGTTCAATAGGACTGATGATGTGAATTCCATAGAAGAAAATTGTATTCTATACAAAGAAATTAGATTCTATTTACAGGGAGGCTTGAGATCATTTACGTCAATTGGTCACAAAGAAATCCTAAGAGATCTCATTGGCATCTGTTTAAATATACAACATTACAACATCTAGACTAGAGTAACAACTCCGGTGTCTTATATAATAATGTAATACATATTAGAATGTCCAATGTGCCTGAAACATACAGTGTGAGCACAGTTTTGTGTAAGCATATTACTCTGACAGAGTTCCTTCATGGGGACTGTGCTAAGAGTCTATTGTGTGCTCTGGGCTTCCACAAATTATAATGGCCCATCCTGTTTTTTTTGTAGAAGATGAAGATGAAGATCATTGAGATGACCAGCACTACAGCAACAATAATGACTACTATTACGTAATGCCTGGGCACGTAATTCTCTGGGTCAAAAGAAAAAAATATATGAGTAAATCAGCAATTTAGGGAATTAAATCCAAGCAAGCAAAACTGGGGATAGATATCAAGCCTGAATAATGCCTCCAACATATCTAAAGTCAGCAGCTAATCTAAATAAAAATCCACGCAAGGCAACTATAGTGACACGATCCATAAGCCATGTTACTTAAATTGTGTTCCTACAACACACCTCTAAATAAAAACCTCTTCCTATAAAACCTCTGACATTCTGACTGCAAGCAGAGCGTTACAAGAACAACAAACCAAACAGCTTCTTACAAAAGAGCAAATACTTTGCAAAAGACCAAAACATTGACAACAAGAGAAGCCATGCTAAAATCTGAAAGCTGCGCGTAAATTGTTTTAAGAAGGATTAAGGAAATTTGCATTCATCAAAAGGCAAAAGACTAAAATAATCCATCACATGCATCTGTGTGATTTTTAACAGAGGAGCTTCAAATGACCTTGCATAAAATATATCCTGACAATCACTACTAAATTTGTGTTTTTTCTTCAATAATTTTCATATTTAATACAACTAAAATAAATATTATGTTTAATATCAGACAAACAAATACAAAAAATATATATTTTTAAAAAACAACGACAGTTCCTTTTTGTAGTATATTACTAAAGCAAACTGAAATTAGCAATTAAACTAAGTCACTTAGAATTGAAAATTTAACAAAAATACATAGTTACCTTGTATGGAAACTTTTACATGTCTGGTGGTGATGCCAACAGAATTATTTGCAATGCAGAGCAGATCCTCGGGTGTTGAATCTGTTATAGTAAGTTTTTCACTATAAACTGTATTAGTTGTGTTGAGTTTCCAGGTGATATTTGGTGTTGGGTTTCCCTTGGCTTCACAAACAATCACCACTGGATATCCTCGAAACTTATGCACTGTAGAGGGCAGTTTGGTCTCATTGATGATCGGTTTAACTGCAGGAAGGAGTGAAAGAAAAACAGTTTAAGAGGTGTTTCTCCCACATATACATCATAAGTGTCTTATGTTAAAGTCCCTGTGAACCGGAAGTCGCAACCGACTTTTCTCCAGTGTTGTGATGTATTTCAAAGAGAAATGGAATATTGAATAGAGGGTGGGGTTACTTTAGCGCACCTCCTCTCCGTCCCTCGCTCATATAAAACTGATGGTTGGAGGAGAGTGGTTAAAGGATATTCAAGTCAAGCCTTCAAAATCAGAGAAGGAACACCATTCCAGAGCGGAAGCAAATGTTCAGAATTTGATTAAAGATTACCACGACAAACTATTTTTTTTTCTGTGTATTAATTTCCACAGATTGTTCACCACAAGACTAGTAATGTGCGCTGACAAAGTAAATGGGGTACATTTTGATTTCATGACGACTTTAATCCACATTAATTTTAAAGGGCACCTATTATGACATTTAAAATGTTCCTAATAATGTTCTGGGAGTCCCCAACAACAGTTTTACATGCATGCAATGACAAAAAACACTTTTGTTGTCTTATAATATGCATTTATTTTTACCTGATTTGCTCACCGACTCCCTAATGATTCGTTTGACGACTCATTTGTCCAAACCCCTCCTTTGCGTGACGCTAATCGGCGGTGATTGGTCAGATGACGCAGTCAGTTATATTTTGCGTTAGCCCAAAGCTTAAACATATTGATAAAGCACTGCAGTACTACAATACGCTTCACATAATTTCACATATTTCAAAAAACAAAAAAAAATGACATTGGAGACCTAGAAGCTGCTGAGCGTAACTCTCACTCTCTCACACACACACACGCACGCACGCACGCACACACACACACACACACATAAAAGCAACAATTATTAATAGTACTTACAGGTTGTGATTCGGAGGAGGAAGCTGATCCAAATAAACTTGGTATTGAACCTTCCTATATCAGCCGACTCGCGAATCCACACTTGAAAGCAGTTTTGTTTGTGAAGCGATCGTCATTAAAATAACGCGAACACAGCTCAAGGTGGCTATACTTGTGTGGTATAGTTGTAAATATAAACTCTAGCCACTGAGTCTTCACATGCTTGTCCCTGGGCAGTGAAAAAAAAAGTTTGCTTTTGATTCGCACTTCAGAACAGAGTCTCGTCGACATGATGTTGTCAGGTTTCTCTGTCTGCTCGGCGCGCGCACTGACTATAGCGTGTCGAATTCAAATAACTTGTACAAGTGACGTACGAAAGTGCATCGTTCGTCTATCGATTCATATCAGCGACTCAGAGTCGACTCTTACTTTTGAGAGACAATAACTTTGTATACGGTGAACTTTCATATTTAAAACTTTGCAGGATGCTTTTTGTTCAATTAGATCTATGTTACACACTACATGAAAGGTAATTTTCAAAATTCCATGATAGGTACCCTTTAATCTTTCAACAAAACTGCTCAATTTGACAGGAAAATTACATACTGCATCCGATCCCTATCATCACACAACTTGACACTGTGTCACATGGTACGTGCTACAACCACTAAAAGTCTGCTTGATTTGGACTTTACAACAGATGTTCTTAAAACATTAATAATAGAAACTGATAGATCTAACTTACAATATACAGTAATATTGAGATGTTCTGATGTGACGTTAATAGGAGGTTGAGGTCCTTCTTCTCCCAGTTCTAGCTTTGCTTCACACCAGTACTGAGCTCCATCATCAGCTCTGTCTGGACGGATCTGGAGTTTAGATGTGTTACTGACTGGCTTAGTTATGTTGGTGTCAGTGAAGTTGGTTTGATTCACCAGAGTCTGTCCTTTGTACCAGTTGACAGTGAGATTCTGAACAGGAGCCACATTGAGAACGTCACACTGGAGCTCATACTGGTTTCCCTCCATCATTGGTCCAGTGTGATTCACAGTGCTGATGGACACACTGTCTGGAGTCTCTGTGGAGGAAGATTTACACACTCTGATATCTGCAGTCATGAATGTACATACATGAGACATTTCTGAGAATGGAAATATCAATAACAGAGAAGCTCACTGTAAATAGTCACTGGGAGAGTCACTTCACACTGTGTCTTATTATAGTTTATGTAGCAGTATGGCTTTATGTCCCATTCTCTCAGTTCTGACACTCTCCATGTGATCAGACTGTCTTTGCCCATGGACACTGCTCCCTCACTGGCTTCCCATCCCAATCCTTTATGTGACACAGAAGTGCTGCAGTTGACTGAAACAGGACCGCCGTACTTCACAACAACTCTCTGTGGGTTGAGCTGAAAAGGACATTCATCAGCATGTGTACCTGTTAAACACATTGTAGAGAAGGCTTTGATTTACAGTATTTTAAACACTTGTTTACACTGTTGTAACAAGCAAGTGGTGAATTAAAACTCACAGTAGTAACCTGCCCACAGAACAGCAACAATGCAGGATTTTTCCAAATGACTAGACAAACTGCACAAAATCACAAAGTACCTTTTTTATCACCTAATAATCATGTAATATGTATGCACAGTGCTAAAATTCCAAAGTCTGGAAAAGTCAACTGTCTAATAACCTAGCCTAATTCAGTCACACTGTAAGAATATTTTTTAAGAAAAAATCCACTGAGAGTAGGGATGGGCGATATGGACTTAAAAATATATCACGATATTTTCTGGCATTTATTGCAATAACGATTAATGTTTTTGGCTACAAGTTATATCTGCATGCAAAGTAAAATGTACCCTTCAATAGGCTCCTATAAAATACCAGTTACCGTACATAAAATAATAATAAAAAAAAACAGTAAAAACCCAAACACCATCCCTTGGAGAAATGGAAAAGTTGCATACGTTTCTTCTGTAAAAGTGCAGATAATGTTTAAATAGTGCAACTATACTGAAAAACATCACACAGTATAATTCAAATAATTTACAAGTTTGAAATAGTTATAGGCCTACTAGCTACTACGAATTCTGATACTACTAACAATATAAACCGCACTAAGGATTGATAAGCTGCTGGGTTCATGAATATTATCACGTCTGCGTTTGTGCATTAGTTTCTGCTTGCTCATAAAAGCTGAATAATTCCAAACGAACTCCATTATTTTAGCAGGAAAATACAACAAATAATATAATTTACATGTAGACGTCATGTACACTTCAATTCTGCGTGGTATGTAACCAAGACTCTCTCTCTCTCATCGAGTGTGTGAGAAACACTGAGCGCTCTCAGCAGTGACAAGAAGTCGTGCGCGTCACACTAGTGTTTACTGCGCGTCAAATACACTGTGTATTCATTGAGATGAACTGATATAGTGGGCTTTACCTTTACGGATCACTTGACGGAGAGCGACACTCAAGCGCTCAGTCAGTGTTCGGCGAGATGGGCGGGTGAAAATCTATCTGTGTTTACCAGTTCCAGATTGTAGAGGTAGTTAAGTTTCTCGTTCAGCGATAAACTTCACCTCAGCTTCACGTCCGCCTTCCGCCATGCGCGTGAACTGCGAATGGGTCCCGCGTCATAGGCTTTATCGTTATTATCGCGGGAAGACAAAATTTTAACGATATATCGCAAACGATAATATATCGCCCATCCCTAACTGAGAGTAGGCTACATATTGTTTTTAGTACACATGCATTCAGTAAATGAAGTATTAAAGGCCCGTTCACACCAAGAACGATAACAATAAAGACAATAACTAGCGTCCACACCAGCGGTGTTTATTCTAAGCGCGTTCTTGTCTGTCGCTTTAAATGCTCGTGTTTGTTACAGCAGGATGGATTCTGATTGGCTGTGATTTTTTTATATCGTTTTATATCTGGACAAAATTCCATCGATATATTTTTTAAAACGACATATAGTTATCTTTATAGTAGTTATCGTCCTTGCGGCGAACAGGCTTTTGTGAAATATCTTGTTCATTCACAATATCATTCACAGTGTTGGCAACTTGGGTCTACTGAAAAAAAAGCCAGCATTTCGGAACAACAACAACGACAACAACAAAAAAGCGCTCTAAAGAAAACCTGAAAACGAGCACCTAGGCTTAGATGATGACGAGATGATGATGATGATGATGATGATGATGATGATGATGATGACCAGTGCCGGCCCGAGCCTTTTGGGGGCCCTAAGCAGAATTTGATTTGGGGGCCCCCTCCCACTACGCAGAGTCACCTGTGCTTGACGATTATTGACACAAATGTCATGCAATAATGATACATTATAAATGAATACAGTGAGTGAGGTTATGTATTAATACAAAATAAATACTTTTTTGTATTAAAAAATAGATGCCTACTTAAATAAAAAAGTTTTAACTTTTACTTTTCTCTTTTACTAACTATTTGAAACTTCTTAAAACAAACTGTCTCAAAACATATAAAATAAATTATTTCAGAATGTATTTTAGAAATCAGAAACATAAGAGCAAGGGTTCAACGATGACAATTATTGTTGAAAACTGTAAACTATTATTATTTCTCAACTGTCTCAATACAGTGTAACTGTCTTCAAAATCTTTTTATTATTATTGTAACAGACTTTGTTGGATTGTACATGACAGAATCCAACGCAGTCTGTTACTATAATACCGGTAATGATGTACTGGCGCTCGTTGCGCGTGTATGCAATGTATTTTTCCCCTCGGGGCTTGCCGTAGATAGGAATAAGTAGTGCGCACTTGGTACTGGAGTGTCGCGGGGTTTTGGAGTTATTAGTGATCTGATGTGTGGTATAATAAAGTGGAGAAGAGTTCAAACTGCTATGTTTACTATTTATTCAAACTGCTACCCTTACACCTAGAAGGTTAAGTTCCCCTGCGGCTGTTTTCTCCAACTTAAACCGATACCGTGACTATGCACAGTTGTCTATGCACGCGCGAGGTGTTTAGATTATGCGCATGACTCAAACGCTGGCAGACACAGCAGCAGTTGTAGGCAGGTATATTGATCATGAAATCAGAATTTTCTTGTCTTGAATTATTCATTCATTCATTCAGTTATATTCATTCATTCATTTATGTCACTTGTTTAAGTCATCTAATTTTTAATTTTTTTTTAAACTCGATTGGGGGCCCCCCTGGTGGTCAGGGGGCCCCAAGCAGCCGCTTAGTTCGCTTATGCCTCGGGCCGGCCCTGATGATGACCAAACTCAGATGAATCCAACGACTTTTACTCGGGGTGTAAAAGACCAAAAACAGTAGGTCATGTTTTTTTAAATAGCCTACCTATGATTTTTTTTACATGTCTTTAAAGTTTCAAAGCTTTAAGCTCCAAACACCAAGCTGTTGTTTTCACTTGATACCCGTTTGACTGAAGAAGTTGCCTTGGACGTAGTGAAATAGGCAAATAGACTAAAAAAAAGTTATTTTGAAAAAGCTGAATGCTGAAAGTCGTGTTCATTCTCGCACTCACAATACGGAACCGTGCAGTTTCAAGTTACTGGACCGGCAGACAGAAATATGTGTTAACAGTTTCATCGTAGGCTACCATCATGGTAATATATTAATTAGACGCAGGCATATGAAAATACAATGGCAGTCTCTGAGGTATTTGAGGCAGTCAACGAATATTCACTTTCTTGGGTTGAACCGGTAGCCTACAACACATTCAAACTAAGCGGCACAATTATTCTCTAATAAGCGGCACAATTATTCTCGAAAACAATTACACTTACCTGCAACTAGTGAGAAGTAAAGTAAACAAAATCCGATTAGCCGCATATAGAAAATCCGAAAAGATGTGGCGAGAAAAAGCGAGCCTTTCTTCATTTTATAACAATGTTAAACTTTAGTCCTGGGCTTTAGAAATGAGATGTCCTTCCCCTGTGGTAGATCTGCGTTACTCTTCGCTAAGTGGGTAAGTAAAAATGAGAGTGACTGACCACATGGTCAGCGGAAAAGAACTGCCCCTGTGTAGATGTGACTGAGATTACTGGAATGCCCCGTGTTATTAAGGGAATAGCTTCTCACTAATTTATAGCTGAGTAACTAACTTATCTATCCCCCCTTCACATTTCACTTCCACTTGTATACACACACGCGCGCACATTCACAACGACCCTTAGTGACAATGGAATTTACCGAGATTTCCCAGTCTTTATTTTTTGAGACGCTTTGTCTTTAGTATTCTCTTAAGTAGCCTATTGTTTAACTATGTTGGCATCCTACAACAAGTTCAGAACTCTTTTAAATTAGGATAATATTTGTTAATTTAATTAACAAATTATTATTGTAAAAGCTCTCTGGTAAACAAATGAACACAAAAACACACTGACATGCATTCAGCTCATATATGATGTGACAACATGCACCAATACCTTACAGAAAATGACTTTCAAGAAAGAAAGAAAAATCCCTGAAAAATACTTATTAGAGTAAAAAAGCATGATAGCTACCCATGGTCTCCCTTTTTATTAGGAATTTGAAAGGAAACTGGGAAGAGAGGTCAATTTAATGACAACATTGAGCTGGCAATGTTGTTCAAGTGTTATTAAATGTTGAGATTTACATATGTTTGCACATACAATGTTCTTTAAATCAGTGTTGGCCAGACATACGGTTGCTGCAGTGTTTGTTGATCCATTGGCCACCGGTTTTGATTTATCTAAAAAATAAAATTAAAGCACACAAGAACTAACAAACATGTTTCCATAGGTTCTGGTTCATTTTAATGGGTATATGAAAAAAAGTTAAATTGTGCCCCACAAGCATCCGGAAAGGGAAGAAACTCGTTTGGGATCCTGATAAGAAGTCAGGAAGCACTAAAGAATCTGAGATTGTGCGAGAGTTTGGGGTATCGATTTCTCGCTGAAGAACAGAGATCTTCTCTGTGGACTGGGGCACTTCACATTTAGGTAAATGCACTGTATCTTTTATCTTTTTTTCATTAACATGTTTATGATAATAATGTCAGTATGACATTTTTCTTTAGATTAAAATGTGTCAGTGAAAAAAACTCATAATGAGACTTCTGTTCTGAAGAGACTTGCAGCATGTTTGTTTCTTTGATGTCAGGGATAGGAGGTCTTTATCTATGTGGGGGGGAGAGAATGGAATGTGTCGAAACCGCAGGATTGATAGCAGATATCAAGAGAGAATTCCTCTCAGTTTATAAGCAATTCGCTCTGTGCACGAGAAAAATGCTAACTTCCGGCTTGAGGGCGGACGTTGGGTACTTCGTTTCCGGTTGCCGTCTTGTTTACATCAGTGGACCGGCGTTAACTTAGTTTAATTGTTCGCAATGGACCTAAAACATAAAAAACTTACTGTGGCTGAGCTGGTTTAATGGTTAAAGCGTAAAGCCTTGTTTAACTCGACGGGTCCGCATGAGCCCAAAGGTGCGCACCGCAAAAATGACGTGATTGTAACAGCAACATGGATTAGAACACCATTTACTACACACAATAGGCTTTTTTCTCTGATTTTGAAAACTCTTCGTGATCGACTTAAAATGCTTCCAAGATCGACTTGTCGACCGCGATCGACGGGTTGGTGATTCCTGTAAGGTTACTGTTTTCCGGTCAATGACAAGAGTACTAATCAGCTGTCTCACGAACGTAACCAGCACATTTATCCCCACATAGCAAAGCCATAACACAGCGGGGGAGAAGAACTAAGTTACATGAAACAATTCAACTACATATTTTAAACCACTGACAAGGGAAAAGTCACTACTCACGGTGTCTATAGCCGCTTTCCGCCCGGAGGGACTTTGCAGTGCCTAGAACCTTCCTATAACCATTTTTTTCGCGTGTTCCGACCGGACTAAGTTCCTATAACTCTTTCAGTACCTAGTCTAGAGCGAGGACTTTTTTTAGTTCCCTTTCCCAACGTCGGATACCTTTACTCCCTGTATTACATGTGTACTCCCTGTATGACATACTGAGAGATGTAATATTTAAACCCCTTTCTCTCTCTTGCTCTGGGGAGCTGGAGAAAAATCACTAACCAGTCGATGAACATCATCGACTCTAATATTATATTATAATATCGACTGAAATCTTCGGTTAATGTCCAAGACATCTGGAGAAATATACATAATCTACGTTGTCCATCAGGCTACCGGAAACTAGACACCCCATATCGGTTTCGCAGCCGGAAGTAGCATATGCTAACGTGCACATAGTCTATAGCACACTATAGCGAGAGAGGTGTAATTCTTAATAAAGGCAACTATATTCAGTGGTGTGACTTATATTTAGATACAATATTACAGTTACGTATTTAGTCTATTTCTGCTCTGTCAATGTAAATAGTTCCAAAACTAGCAAAACACTAGTCACATACGCTGCTTCCCAATTTAGACGCTTCATCCTACAAAGCCTGTATCCGAAGGCCGGTTTCGTCACATCGGAGCGATGAAGGCTGTCCCAATTCGAAGCCTTGAGTATCCCAATATTCCTTGCACCGGTGACGACAGGATTTGTTTTGAGAGAAATTAAATTACACTTTTAAATTTAAGTATGGGTTTCAACTTTGTTTCCAGACAGTGGAATATATCTGCTTCCTTTAAAACCTCTTAAATGAGACAGTTATAGTTCCCTAATGAATCAGCGTTTTGAATGAATCAGTTGAATGAATGATTCAATGACTTACTCATAAAGACTTTTTTAATTAAAATCAATAAACGTGACAAGAATCACTTATCAAAATATGTGTAACACATTGTTTAACATTGAAGAAAAACAAACTTTACTCATAAAGAACACCTAATGTGTCATCTCTTGGAGAGTCACTGACAAATCCCTGCCATACAGAGTGAAAAAAACACAAACAAGCGTGAGAATCCAGCACTGTTGGATCGAATTTGAGGACTGGAACTGTTGTGTAAATCGTTAATCTACGAGCCTGCATAGCAAAAGCTTGCTGACTTTGTTAATAGTTACAGAGAAAAACTTGGCATCACACACTACCAGACCTAAATGTAACTGATCCTACTCGATTCGCTCTTCCAACCCATGTCTCTGGCGTGGGAGGTAGGCCCGCTAACAAAGACCGCAACAACAAACATGAAAACAACATGTGTGCATGGAATCATAAGGGTAAAAATCAGAGACTCTGCTTAACATACACTACGCATTTTCTGTTATATCTGTCAACTTCGACTGCCCAAAATCTGCATACTTACTGACTCTCACTTATGTCAACTAGCACCGTTTCCAGGCAAAACTAAAGTCATGTATTCTAGTCATGACAAATATGTCCCTTTAAGCCATTTGAAGGCCATTGGTTGAGGCCACGGCAGTGATAAAGCGCATACTTCTCATGCGTAAACAGCCACCATCAGTGTCAGTAATTTTGTTTCCCACAGCTTTCTGCTTACTTGCTCATGTTTGTTTGTTTTTAATTAGTTTGTGTAACATTGTGTAACATACACTGTAACAAAACTTGACAATAATAAAACTTAACAATAAAATGTATGACCTTTTATATTTAATGAGAATAAATATTACTTTTCTAAGCAATCAAACTCTGACAATTTGTACATGGTAAATGATAAAATGTGTGTGTGTGTGGGGGGGGGGGGGATCCCTCAGAGACTTGCATCATTAAGCCAGTGCAATATTTCTCTTCCAGGAAAAGCCCTATTTCCACAAACACACTCCAGCATGCTGTGAGTATCCCAGCTTGCTATTCCTGCCTCCACACATAGTTTCTGTAGGATAGGATGTAAACAGGAATGTCATGTTTACTATATTCTATGAAAAGAGCAGCACTTAGAGGTATAGATGTGCTGTACTAGACATTATAATATTATTTATTTTAAGATCACAACTTTTAAATGAAATTTATGAAGGAAACAAAGAATGGATATGGACCGGACACATATTTAACAAAAGGTCGGAGGTGATAGGATGTTTCAATGATTCCCCAAGATGAATGTCGAGAAGTCCTTGAATTTGAAAAGAAATGTAAACAATGTCATCCGCTTTTTAAACCCCTTTTGCCTTTCCTTTAGGTTTTTAGGGCATGCCTTTTATTTACGGGCTTTTGGACCCCGTTTCCCGTTTTTTCTTCTTCTTGGAAGCATTGAAGAGAAGCTTGGCCAAGAAGGGCTTGCTGAGAGATCACATGATTTCTGGTATGAGCTCAAGCTCTGAAGCAAAAAAAAAACCCTCCCCCCATCCTGACAAAAAAAATCCCCTTTCATAATTGTAGACTTCTCCTGAGGACGGAAATTATCTGGAAGTTAAGTTGTTTCTATGCAGGAATGCGACTCTGAAATACTCTTTGGAGAGGATCTCATGTTTATTTATTATAGTTTTACAGTACTAACAGTACTACAGTTCTTTATTTGTTATATGATGATGAACCACAAGTGGAAACTGTGGTTAACAAATACCATTTTTTTGTAAGGGAATGTTTATATAGGCTATAAATAAAGTTTCAGATTAAAATCACTTTTACAAACACTGTAAAAAAAAAAAGAAACAAAAACAAAAAATCCCCAAAGTAGTAAATAAAACAAGGATTAAATCTAAAGCAAGGTTCTATATAGAACCCAGGCTCTATTTTATAGAACTCTATTTTAAAGAACCCAAAAAAGTTAAATATTAGGACATGGGCTATGTCTTAAACAATTGCACAATACTCTAGTGGTAAAGTATGTTTACACACAGTTTAATTCATACAATTTAATTAAAATTAAAAATTAATTAAAGCAAAACTAATTAACTTAAACCCATAAAATGATCACTTGAGGGTATCCCGGTTCTTGAAGCGCCTGGCAGAAACCTTTAAAGTTCAATTTTTTTTTTTTTTTTTCAATTTTTTTTTATTTTTTTTTTATTAACAACAGTAAATAATACAGAATTAGAACAAACACCAGAGGAGACACGAAAAGAAAAGAGAAAAAGAAAAACAAACAAACAGATTTAGCAAAAAAATAATACAAGAGAGGATAAGTACAAAAAATAGATACAAACAGTTAGAGCAAGTTAGGACAATAAATTGTGACAACTTTAAAGGGGGATTTTAAAGAGAGCACAACAAGACAATGTTTTCCTTGCTTTGGTCTTCTCTGAAATAGAAAGCGTTTTTTAAAGTTCAATATAGGTCAAGAACATTTTCTAAGAGTGACGCTATCTAAAAAGTTCCCCATTCATAGTTCTACTTTCATTATGCTTAGAGCATTTCCCATAAGGCACAAGAATACAAGAATGTTCGTGAAAACCTTGTAGGCTATTTTAAGCATATTCAGAACAGGTTGCCATCTAGTGGTTACAGTTAAACGTTTATATTTATCGACTACGTCCTGCCTAAATGATCATGAACGTTTGCACTTATCCCCGACAATGTCTAGTTCTTTTTCTCTAGTTTTTCTTTCTTACACCTAACGGGGAATTTCTACACATGCTAAGCAAGTGTTAAAAGATCTTCGTATGTGGAACTAAACTTTTTGCCATACCATCATATTAGAGCTATTGTAATGCCTTTTATGTTGGCTAACTTGGCTTGATAGACGTTAGACTATAGCACACAACGGTTCTTCTGAAGCTGTCATTTTTCAGAATTAACCCTATGTAAAAATGAGGAAATATTATTTAGGCTAAGTGTGTGTATTAGGTTATGTGTAAGTTAAACCAAAAATAAGTTATTTTGCTTTGGATGTGGTTGGCGGCCTTTAACAAAACAGAAACAAAAATATATATTTTTGATCTCATTTTATTTAAAGCTAATCCATATCTTTACATTCAGCAGGTTGTAAACTCGAATAATGACAATAAACGCCTACTTTTTGTTGGCAATTTAACAATATAAAAATGAAAGCTGAGGTTGTTGCTATACAATTATCACAACACAAGATGGCGCCAGTATAAAGCTAACACCCAAAACGTTCAGTCACTGATCCGTGGAGCAGATTTGGGTGACTTTTTTTCCACAGAAAAAAAAGAAGAACTTTCTGTGATTTGGTACATTGGTGGTTGCTAACAGGCGGCTTGCCCAATACTAAAGTGATCCAAACGTCCAACAGTTTCATGTTTCTCCAGGATTTAGGAAACATCAGCAATGGCAACCACAAGAACCTCAGACAACCATACTGGTTGTGAAAGTGTGGTTAGGCTCACGAGGACATGATTAAATTTGTCAAACAGACTTGTCCAGGTCTATACTGTGAGTTTGTCTTTAATCTTTTTTGGTCTACCTCAGCGATGAGTTACCAGAGAGACACTATTCAAAAGCCTTTTCTGTCATTCATCAACCAATGTTCTCAGGTTTTACATGTAAATGCTTTACAGTAATTGATAGTCATTCTATAAAACAGACTTATGACTAACTTATTAGCAGTATACTGAGATTAAGTTCTGGGGTTTTAAGCTGTACCCAGTTACAAAGGTAGTATCCAGGTGCAAAGTTTTATCCAAAACAGCAATTAGATGCCTTATTATTGAGAGGACTTTGTCACAGGATGCTTAACATTGTGAACTGTTTTTTAAAACTTTAAACTCAGAGAGAAAGTGAATGTCTTTAACTTTTGTTTATTTGTTTTGGGTGGGCTCCACAGTGCATGTGTTGCAGATGGACATACTCTCACGGAGTTGCTCCATCCTGTTCCTGAACTGAGCCTGAGTTTTACTCACAGTTGCTATTCTGTATGGTCTTTGTACCCTGTTTTGTTTAATCTTTATTTGAGAAGGCCCACCTCAATTTCGATTTTAAGACAAATGCTCATTGATATGCCTCCCTTCAACCAATTCAAAGATAGGCCCTGTATAAAGACTCGGTAATGAAAAGTGCTGGTTATATCAGAAGGACTAACATGGTAGGCCAACAGACTAAAGGTTTTGCGTATCTGGTTGTTCCCCAGTGGCCCTTTCAGCCCTGCGCTGATGCAGAGATTAAAGCCATCAGGCTTGTTTTTCTCAGACTAAATCCCACCCTCTCTTCTTGTGAGAACAGTCTGTCTCAGACAGATCTCGCGCTCTCTCCCAGGGAGAAAGTTAGGTCAAGCGAACCTGCACTTGAGAGCTGCTGTGGATTCTCCCTTGGGGAACATGCAGTACTTGTTTCTGGTGATACAGCCTCAGATTCAGAAGGACCTTGGAAACGGGTCCAGGAGAAAAGCCAGAGCAGCATCACCAAAAGATCAACTTGGGGCCCTGCTACAAGAGCTTGCATAAAGTACTCGACTTTGGAATTGGAGGAATTTGAGGCAAATGGACACCATTTGAGCCCTGAAACATGAGAGGATGCTTTGCACAGCTCAGATACCCGTGCCTCGCCTCCCAGCCTCTCATCGCCCTCCCCGCTGCCTTAATAAAACAAACAGGTCACGTGGTCAGGTCACATTCCCATGAGTTTATCTGGCGATCAGAGATCTGGCCTGTTGAAAAGCTAAGCAATTAATAAGAGTCCCATCCTTTTAAAAATCACATCTACACCTCTTTTAGTTCACTTTGTGGTGTAAATGGCATGGGAATCGGAATACAAGTTGAACCTGATTGGGAAAAGAATTTCGCTCTCTGTCCCTTTGACCTCCAGCTGTGCTGATCAGGGATCAGCAGCTTGTGATTGCGGTGGGAGACGAGTATGTAAAAAGGGGGACTACAGACTCAAACCTTTCCCTCTCAAAGGCCCCCAAGGCGTCGTTAGGACTCCCGCAAGAGGGGCACTTCTACTGTTGGGTACGGCCATTGAAGACCGCATCTGGAAAGCATTAGTCTATTATTGCCCATGCAGGGCTGAGAGAAAAGCCTTTCTCATGGGGAGAGTGTGACTCTCTCCCGTCATTATGCGTGAAATAGTGTGAGGTTAAACATGCATGCATGAGAGGCAGCTAGTGTACGAAACAGATGAAGAGATATGAAAGCGGACTCTTTGTTCAAAGGACTGGCCTTTTCATTTTGGTGCAGGAAGTGGAAAGCGGCATCCTTGGCAAAAGAGCTGTTCCATCTGGACCACAAGCTCGAACAAGATGGCTTTGTGAGTGCGACTCGCCCCCACCTTAAAACGAGCCAGCCTCTGGCGTGGCGTACCAGGTGCTCGGCCTTCATTCTCGGCGACATCAGGCCAGCTGCACGGGACGCCCCATACAAAGTCTGTAACTGGGCTTATTTCATTGAACATTGCACAGACAGTACATTCACACGAGGGTCTTTATCTGGTTTGGATTTGTCAAAAGGCTTATTCTCTCATTTCTTTTCCCTCCAAGCGTTCAGCACCATCTGCAACAAAAGCCCAGAGCCTAAGGGGAGACAGCAAAATAACGTTATTTCAGCATATCCATCAGAAATATGGATTCTCCCTTCTGTAAAGCATCACTCAGGACCCATCTGCGATAGCGGACGCTCACAACTAGATCTAACACTCACACTCAAGAATCCCCCCATGTGGCACCCCCATAAACGTGCCATAATCTGAAATCACACTGTGTTTGGGCTGAGTTCCCAGACCCTGGACAATACAGTCCTCCTCATCATCACCTCCAGACCCCCCTGTCGTGCCCAGTTCCGTCACTCCTCCACCGTCCCAGAGCTTCTCTGACTGCACCAGCCCCCGCTCTTCTCTGGCCTTGGCTAGGCTGTTATTGAGCGGGAGGCATTTCGCAGACACTCCCTCGGAGACTAGTGACCTCATCAGTGGGCAGGAAGTCAAGGGGTTCAAGTTCTCCTTGTGAAAGTAATCCCACACTTCCCTGAATATTTCAGCTGGTGGGAGGGAGTAGAGCACTGGGAGATGGATTTGGGGGTGTTAGAAAGCCCCAACTCTGTTGTTTCTCACTTTTGCCACATCGTCATGTGTTGGATGCTAATTCCTTTTTTCTTCACCTCATAAAGAAAATGATTTCAACACTGGGCCCGTAGCATATGGAAACGTGGCAGTAGATGTGGTGAGAGTTAGAGAGACCTGTAAAAGAGAAGAATGACAAAGGAAGGCCAGAAGACATGGTGTAATGAAGTTGTATCCTCCACGGACGCGTTTCTGAACAAATCATACTGTGTATTCACGCCGCACTGATGGAGCACGTCTGGTCTAATAATAATACCCTGATGAGAGAAACAGAACGTCTAGAGCTTCATTCCCTATTGCTGATGGTGATCAAGACTGTTTGTTTTTGTTTAGTTTGTTTCTGCCATGGGGTCCATGACTCAAAAATGTCATTGGGGGAGCATTACACTCATTAAAAATGGACCTAGCGGCATCAGTTTAAGCTAAAATGCATCAAAGTACAATGGGTATGCCATATAGAAGCCCGTTCAGCTGCAAATGCAGAAAGAAAATAATGGATAAAGAGAAAAACACACATGCAAACTATTTACCAAAACACATCACAATGCTTGCATGAATCCTTTTCTTGGCAGATTTGTTGAAACTCAATTTGGAAAAGATTGAAAACACCCCCAACTTAAACTTTCATTACACACTCCCTTTAGCTGAATTTCACTTTTAAGCATCTACATTTTTAGTTAAAATCTTTATATCGAAGGTTACATTATAGTGATTAAATGCTGTTCAAAATCCAAGAAAACAGTTTGTAAAAAAAACCTGCACAACTGCGTAAAGTGACGTAGAGTGACGTAAAAATGCTGCATAAAGGCAAACAGACATTGCAAACAGGAAAGAGACAAAGGAGTTTCACAAGTTCACTTACGAGCTTGGAATTTGGCCCGAACACAGAGTGACGTGTTCCTCCTGAACTTTGTTAATAAAATATAATTTATTGATCTGTAATGCGTTTCCAGACGCTTTAAGGAGATTATTATAATACTTTCGAGACAAATCAATAAGGCAACTAGTATCCAAAGCCTCAGATTACACCTCACATTCTTAAAGAAGCAGCTCAGATGAACGCACATCAGTCTTTTCACAGACACCTGCCCTTCATTCAATAATGCACCACAGCCGTGTTGTAGCAATTACATGCAGGCAGGTTCCTATAAGCCTTTCTGCTAATGCTGCAGAAACCATAGAC